>ONZH01005182.1:0-28189 GCA_900303285.1 Rhinella marina | reverse complement strand
ACTCGCTCATCTCTATTTAAAATCAGTGGAGATCACTAGATCCTATGAAAAGATGTTTGCCCATACAAACTTCACTATTATGAAATATGAGCATGAATGGGCTAAATGGCCCTCTATTTACTCGCCCCAGTCTACATCCAGCACATTGACTCAAAGTTAAAAACCCAGTTCTTCACATATGTCTAATATATATATCACAATGCTTAACGCCCACCCACTATGATACCATTGCTCTAATATTGTAAGCAAATTTAGACTCTATCCTGTTTTCTGTTTTTGTTCTTGCTTTTGATCTGTTTTCTATATTACAGTCTATGTTCTGTTCTATCAGAGGTCATCTCTGGACATGTGAACTTAAACATTGTAAGAATTTATTTGCATTGGGCCTGAGAGAAATGTGATTTATATTACTTATTCTGTATACTTGTTATTTATCAAAAAATCAATAAAAACTTATTGAACCATAAAAAGAAGGGGAACAGAAAAAATGTTCCCAAAAATACTTTCACAAAATGGCAACAACCAAGTGGACTTGAGATATAGGTCATGGGTGTGCCAAATAAATAAGCCCAACAGTGGTGGAACACCAGATGAATGTATACCACGGCCACCGTATAAATGTGTCAATTGAGGACAATAATGTAGACAGCGGTGTACATAAATCTAAATAAAGGGAGGGAAAATCACTAAGATGGATTTGCAGCCAAATACTGTTGCGGCAAAAACAACGCCCCTAGTATTAACCAAAGTGATTAATGCAGGCGCTGGCCCCCACAGGGATAATCAATTGGTTACTTCTCTCCTTCTATCAAAAAAGGTGAGAAAATGCCACATTGCGCTCATTCATATTAAAAGCCCGATATGGCTAAATAGATGTAAATAACCTCTGGTATGAGTGAAAAAATGCCAGTGGACCCAATGGGGTTTAACAAAAACCAGCATATGTTAGACCAGGTAGGGCAAAGCGCTCACTCAGTTTAAAACCAGATAGCATGAATCCGATGCATCTTATCTGGTATGAGTGAATTACGCTATCGCTACGCTGAATGTGCCATCGATATCATTACGTAATTAATCAAAGGAGACCCTATATGCTGTGCCCTATCTATGGTCCATTGTGTGCCATCAATCATCTATAGTATATGTTCGACGCGTTTCTTCAACATGGATTCATCAGGAGCCTTAGGTAAGCAACTCTAAAGATGGCTAAGCGCTGTCACTGCACTCGTGGCAGCGCGTCCGGCACTGTGTTCGGCTGTGAAGTGGTGGCGAGTTTTTAAAGAAGAAGAACCGCCCCCTTCCCTGACGTCAGAGCCTCGGGCCACAGATGCAGGGTGTGACGTCTCGATAGGTAAGTATGGTAAAGGGAGAATATATCGGCATATTGATATACTAATTGTGAAAGAATCAAGAAAATAAAAGGGGAACAGGAAGCCAGAGGGTAATATCAAAGGGAAAAATCATATATCACCCATCACTTACACATCAACAAAAAATACCATATCACAAATCATGTTATTGTCCCGCATAGTGAATCAACAATACCAGTATCAAAAAACTCAGAAATAAGAGCAATTCATTGGAACCATCCAGACATATCATTGTCCAAAATGATTGATCCACGATGTCAGTCACCTAATATTCTGCCATTGCGACAATTACCCAAGACAAACCGGACATGTTGTTGTAAGCAAAGTCAATATCAAAATACTTTGACAGCAAAGACAATTTCAAGGAAAACTCAGAATCAAAATACAATCTAGAGAGGGACCGGGGGGCATAAACAACCAATAGGGTCAAAGAGGCTGAATCAATGGACCAATGGCAGTATCCAAAAACATATATTATAAACACATGCCCTAAATAAAGGACATGTTATGTATTAAATGAAACTGACATAAGATACAGTGCCTTGCGAAAGTATTCGCCCCCCTGGAACTTTTCAACCTTTTGCCACATTTCAGGCTTCAAACAAAAAGATATAACATTTTAAATTTTTGGTGAAGAATCAACAACAAGTGCGTCACAATTGTGAAGTGGAACGAAATTTGGATCATTTTAAACTTTTTTTGTAATAATAAAACTGAAAAGTGGGGCGTGTAAAATTATTCGGCCCATTTACTTTCAGTTCAGAAAACTCCACCTGTGTGTAATAAAGTCTCCGTATATTATTATTATATTAGTATATTAATGCACCTGCTCTGTGATAGTCTCAGGGTTCTGTTTGAAGCACAGAGAGCATAATGAAGACCAAGGAACACACCAGGCAGGTCCGTGATACTGTTGTGGAGAAGTTTAAAGCCAGATTTGGATACCAAAAGATTTCCCAAGCTTTAAACATCCCAAGGAGCACTGTGCAAGCGATCATATTGAAATGGAAGGAGTATCAGACCACTGCAAATCTACCAAGACCCGGCCGTCCCTCTAAACTTTCATCTCAAACAAGGAGAAGACTGATCAGAGATGCAGCCAAGAGGCCCATGATCACTCCATAGGACAACAATCAGTCGAACACTTAACAAATCTGGCCTTCGTGGAAGAGTGGCAAGAAGAAAGCCATTTCTCAAAGATATCCATAAAAAGTCTTGTTTACAGTTTGCCACAAGCCACCTGGGAGACACACCAAACATGTGGAAGAAGGTGCTCTGGTCAGATGAAACCAAAATCGAACTTTTTGGAAGCAATGCAAAACGATATGTTTGTCATAAAAGCAACACAGCTCATCACCCTGAACACACCATCCCCACTGTCAAACATGGTGGTGGCAGCATCATGGTTTGGGCCTGCTTTTCATCAGCAGGGACAGGAAAGATGGTTAAAATTGATGGGAAGATGGATGGAGCCAAATGCAGGACCATTCTGGATGAAAACCTGTTGGAGTCTGCAAAAGACCTAAGACTAGGACAGAGATTTATCTTCCAACAAGACAATGATCCCAAACATAAAGCAAAATCTACAATGGAATGGTTCAAAAATAAACGTATCCAGGTCTTAGAATGGCCAAGTCAAAGTCCAGACCTGAATCCAATTGAGAATATGTGGAAAAAGCTGAAAACTGCTGTTCACAAACTCTCTCCATCCAACCTCAAAGAGCTCGAGCTGTTTTGCAAGGAAGAATGGGCAAGAATTTCAGTCTCTAGATGTGCACAACTGATAGAGACATACCCCAAGCGACTTGCTGCTGTAATCGCAGCAAAAGGTGGCGCAACAAAGTATTAATGCAAGGGGGCTGAATAATTTTGCACGCCCCACTTTTCAGTTTTATTATTACAAAAAACGTTTAAATGATCCAATAAATTTCGTTCCACTTCACAATTGTGACCCACTTGTTGTTGATTCTTCAACAAAAATTTAAAACGTTATATCTTTTTGTTTGAAGCCTGAAATGTGGCAAAAGGTTAAAAAGTTCCAGGCGGACGAATACTTTCGCAAGACACTGTATATGTTCGTTGAGTCCCTTAGGACGAAGAGTCCCCAACTTAAAGGTCCACTGGTCCTCTTTTTGAAGAACCCTCTGGTCCAGGTTGCCACCTCTTGGGGATGGTTGCATTAAGAGAGCAGAGAGGGCTCTGACGTCCGGGGGGGGCAGTTCCTCTTCTTTAAAAACTCGCCGCCACGGGCCGCCGCTTCACGGCCGAACACAGTGCCGGACGCGCTGCCACGAGTGCAGTGGCAGCGCTTAGCCATCTTTAGAGTTGCTTACCTAAGGCTCCTGATGAATCCATGTTATAGAAACCATTGAGCATATACTATAGATGCGCTATTGATGGCACACAGTGGACCATAGATAGGGCACAGCATTTAGGGTCTCCTTTGATTGATTAGCTATATCGATAGCACAATCAGCTGGGACTTAGCGTAGTTCACTCATACCAGATAAGATTAATCGGATTGATGCTATCTGGTTTTAAACTGAGTGAGCGCTTTGCCCTACCTGGTCTATAATTTTTTAGACATTAGTGGTTCTCTATAAGGATAGGACTATTCAGGTTCAACATATGCTGGTTTTTGTTAAACCCCATTGGGTCCACTGGCGTTTTTTCACTCATACCAGAGGTTATTTACATCTATTTAGTCATATACTAGGGACGTTGTTTTTGCTGCAACATTGTTTGGCTGTAACTCCATCTTAGTGATTTTCCCTCCCTTTATTTAGATTTATGTACACCGCTGTCTACATTAGTGTCCTCCATTGACACATTTATATGGTGGCCGTGGTATACATTCATCTGGTGTTCCACCGCTGTTGGACTTATTTATTTGCCACACCCATGACCTATATCTCAAGTAGAGATGAGCGAATCTATTCAGATTTTGTCAGATTCGCTTTGTATTATTATTAAATGTTCTTAAAATTTTGAACGCTAATGCTACGTACGCTATGTACACAATGTACGCATTCTTCGTGCCCCCTCCCCCGGCCCCCCGAAGCGGGAAAATGACGATAAACCCCCTCAAGAGCGGGAAAGTGAAGATACGCCACCCTCAGAAATGGGAAAAACCAGCCCACCGGGAACTAACTATTTGCACGTATAGGGATTGAAGACTCCTCCCTTATTACTCTGCCCTCCACTCTAGTTTAAGCCAGCGCTGAACAAGATCCAGAGTCAGACCACGGCAAACAGCATGGTGAAAGAACTGCGACCCAAGTGGGGAGAGATTTTCTTTGGGGACGAGTACCCCGAACCACCGCCCGCTCCAGAGATCAGAGCGGCACAACTATGCAAGAGAGTCTCACCGTCTCCTGACTTCATATTTGCCTTGCCGGCTGCTGCGGCGAAGGCGGCTGGAGCGTCCACTTCGCCGCCCAGGTGGAGAACACCTTCCATTCAGCAGAACCCGATTGTGCCAGCATCGGTGACGGCCCACGCCCAGACCCTATGGGACTACGAGAATACAATGGAGGACTGGGTCATCCAGGTACTGGACCATCCAAGGCTGGGAGACCCTACAATGGAGCAGCGAAAGGGAACTGTCCTGTGGTGTTCTTTGGACAAGGCTCTGGCTTCCTGGCAGATGACCAGGACGACAAGGAGTACTTTGTGGGCTGCAGGTCAGTGAAACGGCCGTACCTGCCCCAACCCCATCACAGCCTGTACGTGGGGGATCAGGTGGAACACCCCCACGGCATCCCTGAAAGGCTCTTTTGCTACTGGGGTAACGTTATTATCAAAGCCCCTGGTACCAACATCACCACCTGAGGTTTGGCCGGAGGAACCACCAGGCGAAGTACCGGTGCGCTGCCTTCAGGAGTCACCAGATGGCACCCTCCTTTTCAGGGAGAAGCCACAGCCGGAGCCTCTGATTCTTGGACTGCCAGTGCCACCACCATCACAGTCCTTTCAGCTGAGTCAGCTGACGACTTCATCGTTTACGTTCCAGTCCACGGTAATCCACCAGTACCAACTACCCTGAAAGATGAAGCCAGCATTAGCCAGGGGAGCTGGGGCTTCTTCCCTCGGTGCAACCTTGCCTCAAACGCTGCAGCCAGAAGTCCTTACCCCTACTGTCCCGGCAGGAGAATCCGTAAAAGTAAAGGTGCAAGTGGCTGCAGCGCTCACCAGCGTGACCACCACCCAGACCCGGTCAAGTCCGACTTCTGGAAGAAGAGGGCAGTGGAGTTCCACCACAGCAGCGAGCTTGGCCAACAGGAGGCAGGAGCGTCCTCTGATGTCATTCAGCAGTAGCTCAAGTGAGGAGGACTTTAGGTCCCTCATCTGAGAAACCCTACTACTGGCTGATTTAAACGACACTTCAAGAGGACCTATGAGAGCCACACCATGGACTGCACCTGACGGGTGAGAGATAGTTGGCCCTTTTTTTTGTTTAGTTTGTATTGGCCCAGTTTGACTCTCACCCAGATGGACATGGCTTGTAAGTCCTCTCCCCCCCCCCCATTCTGCAGAAAATTCCCAGTTGCGACTAAGCGGACTAAGCGCGCCTATTTTCCTTTCCCCCCCCCCCTTCTCAGGTTATTTGGGAACCCGCTTTGCAAAGAGGGTTCTCTATTTGCTGCTATTTTATACCCTCCATGTGGATTACACGTTACCTGTTTGGATTACAAAATTGCCTCACGTGGATTACAATTGCATTTTGGACTCTGTTCCAGTGTTTTATCATGCCAAGGAGCCACGAGGAGAGACTCAAACGTATATCTGAGCCTTTTATGCTTGCAAATGTGAAATTGCTGTTTGCATAATTGTCTTTGCTGTATTAGCAATAATGTTTTTACAGGTTCAGCAACGTTCAAGCAATTTAGCCCATTGTGTGTATTCTTTTTCATGTACTGCAATGTGTCCTATTATGCACTTATTGTACGGTGTTTTTTAGTAAATTATGCACTTAGCCGGATAGCTAGCACCTTACTTTTCTACCTCATATGGACTGCTTCTAAAAACTGTACGCCGCGGCCTAGCTTCGTGCGTATGACGCAATCATGAGCCAATAGTATGCTAAGGATTCGTACGCACTTTTTACGCTAATGCTTACGTATTGCGTAAATTTAAACAAAACTTACTGTTTGTAATTTGTGTAGGAATGTTCGCAAAACAACGATTATTTTTGAACGCAAATTCGACTGAATAAATTCGTATTAAGAACGAATCTTGTCAGAAATTCGTTGATTGTTTGCCGAAGCGAATTTTGGATTCGCTCATCTCTAATCTCAAGTCCACTGGGTTGTTGCCATTTTGTGATAGTATTTTTGGGAAGATTTCTTGTATTCCCCTTTTTTTTAGTTTTGTGAATAATAAAGTTTATATTTTTAGCGCCTCTATCTTTTCCGTGATATTAGTTGCTTTTACGGAGACGCTCACCCTGTCATCTTTTCTTTCCGTGAAGTAAATCACAGGTTGGCATCTCTGTTGATCCCGGTCATCGTGGCTGGGTTCCTGCAGTATTATACAGCTGGCACCCACTGGGCATGGAGCGGGCTCAGCGCAGCAAAAAAAAAAATAGGGAAAAAAAGAAAAGTAGACACATTAGGTATCGCCACTTCCATATTGACCGGTTCTATAATAATATGTCATGATCCATCCCGTCAGTGAACACCGTAAAAAAAAATTAAAAAAAATATGGTTCTCCAAAATGGCTACACAAAAACAAGATTTTATTCTGTTCAAAAAGGCTTTCACTGTGTAAAACTTAACAAAAATAAATGACACATTGGGTATTGCTGTGTCCGTAACAACCTGTTCTTTAAAAATATCACATGAGATGCCCCCTCAGGTGGATACTGTAAAAAAGTTTTTTAAAAACTATGCCAAAACAGCCATTTTTGTCACCTTGCCTCACAAATTACAAAAAGCGTAACACCAAGCAATCAAAAAGTCTTATGTACCCCAAAATGGTAGCAATGAAATTGTCACCTCATCCCACAAAAAATGAGCCCCCATAAGACATTCACTCAAAAAATTAATAGCAATGGCACCCGTAAACCAATCCTTCAAAATCTGCGCTGCAAAAGCCATATGGCCCTCTTTCTGTTCTGATTCCTACCATGTGCCCCACAGCAGTGTTGCCATATTCAGGAGAAAATGGGTAATGAATTATGGGGTTCTTTTTCTCCTGTTATCCCTTGTGAAAAGGAAAAATTTGGCACTAAAGCAACATTTTATTCGAAAAAATGAAACTTTTCATTTTCACAACTAAGTGTTTCCAAATTCTGTAAAAAGTTTAGGGGGTCAAAGTGCTCAGAACCCCCCTTAATTAACAGGGGTGTAGTTTTCAAAATGTGGTCACTTTTTGAGGGTTTCCACTGTAGGGGTATGTCAGGGTCTCTTCAAATACAAAATGGTGCCTAAAAACCATTCTAGCAAATCTGCCTACAAAATCCATATGGCACTCCTTTCCTTCTGACCACTGCCACTTGCCCAAAGAGCAGTTTACCACCACATATGGGGTATTTCTGTAAAATGCAGAATCAGAGTCATGTATATTGAGGTTTATTTTGCTTTTAACCCCTGCCGTGTTGCAAGAAAAAATTGATTAACATAAAAAAGTACAAAAATGAAATCTTGAAATTTCACCTCCATTTTCTTTTAATTCTTGTGAAAAAAGACTAAGTTTGTAACATCAGTTTTGAATAATTTGAGGGGCGTAGTTTCTAAAATGGGGTAATTTCTGGGTGGTTTCCGTTATGAAAGCCCCTCAAAATCCCTTTATAACTGAATTGGTGCTTAAAAAATGGTTTTGGAAATTTTGTTGAAAATTTGAAAAATTGCTTCTAAAATTCTAAGCCTTCTAACATCCTAAAAAAATAAAATTACATTTACAAATTTATGCCAGAAGAAAGCAGACATATAAAATAGTTATCAATGAACATTTCTGAGGTGTTGCTGTCTTAAAAGTAGAGAAATTCAAATTTAGAAAATTGTGAATTTTTCCAAATTTTTGGTAAATTTTGGATTCTTTTATAAATAAAGGTGAAATATATTGACTTAAATTTACTACTGTCATGAAGTACAATGTGCCACGAGAAAACAATATCAGAACGGCTTGGATAAGTAAAGGCGTTCCAAAGTTATTAGCACATAAAGTGACACATGTAAGATTTGCAAAAATCGGCCTCGGATTTAAGGTGAAAAGTGGCTCAGTAGTGAAGGGTTAAATGAGTTTCATTGAATGTGAAGGGTCTTAACTCTAATGTTAAAAAGAGACTGGCCTTTACTGAATTCTGCTCTCAAAATGCAGATGTCTTCGTCCAGGAGACTCATTTTGATCAGGATGGCTCTTTTAGATTTGCAGCCAAATTTTTGCCACAGCTGTATTCTCACAGCTGACACTGCTGGTAGGAAGTCAGCAGGGGTGGCCATTTTGTTATCTGATCATTGCCTTATACAGATGGAGTCCTCCATTTCTGAATTGGCAGACAGATTTGTTATCCTCCAAGCTACTTTTAATGGTGCACCACTTGTACTTTGTAATGTTTATGCCCCGAATACCTCCCAGATTTCCTTCTTGAACAGGGTTCTTTTGAAACTCTCTCGATTTCTACCTGCTGCGCTACTCATTAGTGGGGAATTTGTTTTCTTCTCTGAACACCTAGATAGGCTGTGCACTGCCTCTTCTACATCTTCACACTCCAAACATAGACTTTTCCACCTGTTTAGATGACTGATTTGGAAATTTTCACTTTATGACTTATGGTGCATTAACTATTCCTCGGCCAGGTCTTACACTTTCTACTTACAACTAGAGATGAGCGAGTAGTGTTCGATCGAGCTGGTATTCGATCGAATACTACGATATTCGGCGTACTCGATTTAATTCGAGTATAACGGCGATGGCGCACCTAGAATTCGTTTCCCCTCCCACCTTCCCTGGCGCTCTTTTTCCACCAATCACCATGCAGGGGGGGTATGACAGGCACGCTGAGCACGCTGGCAGCGCGAAAACGGCGTCTACATGGATTGGCTGGAAAAACCATGTGACCTCGAATATTAAAAACTCAGCTCTTCCTGCTCGTACGCATATGCTGCGTGAACTTAGTCAGGGACAGAGGCTGGAGAAGGGAGAGACAGGTTTTAGCTGTTGGACAGGCAGGAGCGTGATTAAAAGCCCTTATCAGGGCTACTATAGTGCACTTCAGTGATAGCTTACTACAATATAGACTTTACAGAGAACGGCTGCTGTATTCAGGGATAGCTGCTGGAGTAGGGACAGAGAGAGGCATTAGTGGTGTATTAGGTGCTCTGCTACATACCAAACTATATTTGGCACTACTGCTGTGTACCTTGAACTATAAAATATATAGGCCTTATAATTGGCAACTGTACTGTGCGTCCTCTGGCAAAATTATTAAAATACCTGGTGTTAATACCCACCGTCTGAAAAGTTAGTACACGGCTGTGTACCTTGAACTCTAAAATATTAGGCCTTATAATTGGCAACTGTACTGTGCGTCCTCTGGCAAAATTATTAAAATACCTGCTGTTAATACCCACCGTCTGAAAAGTTAGTACACGGCTGTGTACCTTGAACTCTAAAATATTAGGCCTTATAATTGGCAACTGTACTGTGCGTCCTCTGGCAAAATTATTAAAATACCTGCTGTTAATATCCACCGTCTGAAAAGTTAGTACACGGCTGTGTACCTTGAACTCTAAAATATTAGGCCTTATAATTGGCAACTGTACTGTGCGTCCTCTGGAAAATTATTAAAATACCTGCTGTTAATACCCACCGTCTGAAAAGTTAGTACACGGCTGTGTACCTTGAACTATAAAATATTAGGCCTTATAATTGGCAACTGTACTGTGCGTTCTCTGGCAAAATTATTAAAATACCTGGTGTTAATACCCACCGTCTGAAAGTTAGTACACGGCTGTGTACCTTGAACTATAAAATATTAGGCCTTATAATTGGCAACTGTACTGTGCGTCCTCTGGCAAAATTATTAAAATACCTGGTGTTAATACCCACCGTCTGAAAAGTTAGTACACGGCTGTGTACCTTGAACTCTAAAATATTAGGCCTTATAATTGGCAACTGTACTGTGCGTCCTCTGGCAAAATTATTAAAATACCTGCTGTTAATACCCACCGTCTGAAAAGTTAGTACACGGCTGTGTACCTTGAACTCTAAAATATTAGGCCTTATAATTGGCAACTGTACTGTGCGTTCTCTGGCAAAATTATTAAAATACCTGCTGTTAATACCCACCGTCTGAAAAGTTAGTACACGGCTGTGTACCTTGAACTATAAAATATTAGGCCTTATAATTGGCAACTGTACTGTGCGTCCTCTGGCAAAATTATTAAAATACCTGCTGTTAATACCCACCGTCTGAAAAGTTAGTACACGGCTGTGTACCTTGAACTCTAAAATATTAGGCCTTATAATTGGCAACTGTACTGTGCGTCCTCTGGCAAAATTATTAAAATACCTGCTGTTAATACCCACCGTCTGAAAAGTTAGTACACGGCTGTGTACCTTGAACTCTAAAATATTAGGCCTTATAATTGGCAACTGTACTGTGCGTCCTCTGGCAAAATTATTAAAATACCTGCTGTTAATACCCACCGTCTGAAAAGTTAGTACACGGCTGTGTACCTTGAACTCTAAAATATTAGGCCTTATAATTGGCAACTGTACTGTGCGTTCTCTGGCAAAATTATTAAAATACCTGCTGTTAATACCCACCGTCTGAAAAGTTAGTACACGGCTGTGTACCTTGAACTCTAAAATATTAGGCCTTATAATTGGCAACTGTACTGTGCGTTCTCTGGCAAAATTATTAAAATACCTGGTGTTAATACCCACCGTCTGAAAAGTTAGTACACGGCTGCAAAATATTGTAACCAAAAAAAAATAAAATGCGGAGGGGGGCTAGCGGAATAGGACGTGGACGTGGACGAGGACGGGGGCACGGAAATGCTGTTGGGGGCCTTGTTGAAGCCAGTGGGGATACAATGTGTGCTGGTGAGGATCAGCCAGGATCCCGCTCATCCAGAATCCCTGCCTTTATGGGACAGTTAAGCAGGGGGCGGGTTACACCGCTGTTGAGGCCTGAGCAGGTTGAACAGGTGGTGCAATGGATAGCCGATAGCGCTTCCACACAGTTGTCCACCAGCCAGTCATCCACACAGTCTCACTCTGACCCTCCTTCCTCCACACCTGGCCAACAGAGTCATCCCACCATTGACCCCTCCCAGGAGCTCTTTTCGGGTCCTTTTTCAGATGTGCCGGAAGAATCCCAGGAGCTAGCAGAGGAATTTGTTTGTAGTGATGCCCAAACACTGGAGTTTTCGCCATCTCCTGCTGATGTGGACCCTGAGCCAGCATCTGTTATCATGAGCGATGATGATGATGAGACGCAGTTGCCATCAAGGGAGGCTGTTGGAATGTCCAGTGGGCAGGAGGAGGAGCAGAGTGAGGAAGTGGAAGAGGAGGTGGTGGATGACGAAATGACCGACCCCACTTGGCCAGGGGTGATGTCCAGCGAGGAAAGCAGTGGAGAGGTGGTGGTCTGCGCAGCACCGAAAAAGGCAGCAAGAGGCAGAGGCATGTCCACAGGCAGAGGCATGTCCACAGGCAGAGGGATGTCCACAGGCAGAGGGATGTCCACAGGCAGAGGGATGTCCACAGGCAGAGGACAGTTCAGACAGAGAAGTAAGGCCACAGCCAGCAGGGCCGAAGCTGTTCCCGCCAGCGGGCAGTCGCGCGAAGCTCCCCCATCGAGGCCTCGTACTTCTGTGGTGTGGAGATATTTTAATGTTTGTGCGGATGACAAACTGAGCGCGGTTTGCACACTCTGCCACTCAAAACTGAGTAGGGGCTCTGAGAAGAGCAATCTGACCACCTCAGGCATGCGGCGTCACTTGGAATTCAAGCACTGGGCTGAGTGGGAGAGAGCAAACGCAATACAAACTGCGCCCGGTCTTGCTGCCACTGCCTCTTCCCCTTTGTTGTGTGCTGCCACTGTGGTCCAGACCTCCAGCCAGGACACCTCCACATCTGCCTCTGCCTCGGCTACTTTGGGGCCTTCTCCTTCAGCCTCCCCTTCCCCCGCCCCTTCCCCCGCCTCTTCACCTGCACCTTCACACTCCTCGTCCCAACAACTGTCCATCTCGCAGGCGTTCGACCGCAGGCGGAAGTACGCCTCGAGTCACCCCCAAGCCCAAGCCTTAAACTGCCACATCTCCAAACTGCTGGCCCTGGAGATGTTGCCGTTTAGGCTTGTGGAGACGCAGGCCTTCCACGACCTGATGGCGGCTGCCGCACCTCGCTATTCCGTCCCCAGCCGCCACTACTTTTCCCGGAGTGCCGTCCCCGCCCTGCACCAGCACGTGTCGCGTAACATCAGGCGGGCCCTGAGGTACGCAGTCAGCGCAAAGGTCCACTTGACCACCGACTCGTGGACAAGCGCTTGTGGCCAGGGACGATACATTTCTTTGACGGCACACTGGGTGAATGTAGTGGAGGCGGGGACGGGGTCGCAAACAGAGACGGCCTACCTACCACCCCCGCCCAAGATTGCCAGCATGGGTTCTGATAAACCCCCCTCCTCCTCCTCCTCCTCCTCCTCCTGTGCCTTAACATCGCCCTCAGCCGCTAGCTGGAAGCATTGCAGCACTGGCGCGGGGAGACGTCAGCAGGCGGTGCTTAAGCTCATCAGCTTGGGCGACAGGAAGCACAGCGCCCCAGAGGTGAGGGACGCCATACTGCAGCAGACGGAGATGTGACTGTCGTCGCTGCAGCTAGGACCAGGCATGGTCGTGTGCGATAACGGCCGTAACCTGGTGGCGGCTCTGGAGCTTGCCGAACTCAATCACGTACCATGCCTGGCCCACGTTTTTAATCTGGTAGTCCAAAAATTTCTAAAGACTTACCCCAACCTGGCAGAGCTACTGGTGAAAGTGCGGCGCTTGTGCGCACACTTTCGGAAGTCAACTGTAGCTGCTGCTAGCTTAAAAAAACTCCAGCAACGCCTCCATTTGCCTGAACATCGGCTGTTGTGCGACCTGCCCACTCGCTGGAATTCCACCTATTCCATGTTGGCCAGGGTGTGTGAGCAGCAGAGAGCATTGATGGAGTACCAGATTATGAATCCACGCGTGCCTCCAACTCAGCTCCCTCAGTTTGCCAACCACGAGTGGCCATGGATGGCAGACGTATGCGATGTACTGCGTATCTTTGAGGAGTCCACCAAGAAGGTCAGCAGCGAGGACGCTATAGTGAGCGTAACCATCCCGCTCCTATGCGTCCTTAAAGAATCCCTCATCGCAATAAGGGAGAACGCATTGCACGCAGAGGAGACAGGGGTAGGAGGAGACGCAACGGAGCTACACAGTCAGACCACACTTTTGTCTGCTTCACGGTGGCAGTTGCAGGAGGAGGAGGATGAGGAGGAGGAGGACGACGTGGAGGTGGCTGTGGAAGAGGAGGAGGATGCTGGCGGCGAGGGTAGCAGTCAGGCTTTGTGCGTCCCATTGGTTCAGCGCGGATGGGGCGGAGAGGAGGCGGAAGAGGAAGAGGAGGAAATGGCAAGTGATCCTTCTGGTGGGGGCAGTGACATCATGCCTATTCAGAGTCTGGCACACATGGCTGACTTCATGCTGGGCAACTTTTCGCGGGACACACGTGTTGTCCGGATAGTGGAGAACAAACTGTACTGGGTCTTCGCAATCCTGGACCCCCGGTATAAAGATAACGTCTCCTCTTTTATTCCGGTAGAGGATAGGACGAATCGATTGCTGGAATACCAGAGGGAACTCGTGCAGAACATGATGGAGATTTTCCCACCCACCATCGCTGGCGGCAGAGAGGAGAGGGTCTCCCAGAGTCCCACAACATCTATCAGGCCCACAGCCACCAGGGGAACACTCTCCAAGGTGTGGGACACGTTCATGGCACCCCCTCGTGCAACTTCCATCACTGCGGGGCCCGCTATCAGCAGGAGGGACAAGTATCGGCGGATGTTGCGGGAGTACCTGGCAGACCGTAACCCTGTCCTCCCCGATCCCTCGGCGTCCTACACTTACTGGGTCTCCAAGTTGGACACGTGGCTGGAACTGTCCCTGTACGCCTTGGAGGTGCTTGCCTGCCCTGCCGCCAGCGTGCTATCAGAAAGGGTGTTCAGCGCAGCCGGGGGCATTATAACCGATAAGCGCAGCCGCCTGTCAACCGACAGTGCCGACAGGCTGACGCTAATCAAAATGAACAGCAAGTGGATTGACCCGGACTTTGCTTCTCCAACCGTGGAAAGCAGCCGAAAGTGAAGTGCCATCTGTATGAAGTGCCATTTCCTCCTCCACCTCCTCCTCCTCCTTAACCGCCGTAGAATTGCTCCGTAAATAAGAACAATTTATATATTTATGGCTCACCTCTTGGGCCTCCACAAAATGTTTAAGAGGTCTCACCTCTTGGGCCTCCACATAATTTTTAACGGGTCTCACCTCTTGGGCCTCCACATAATTTTTAAGAGGTCTCACCTCTTGGGCCTCCACATAATTTTTAAGAGGTCTCACCTCTTGGGCCTGCACAAAATGTTTAAGAGGTCTCACCTCTTGGGCCTCCACATAATTTTTAAGAGGTCTCACCTCTTGGGCCTGCACAAAATGTTTAAGAGGTCTCACCTCTTGGGCCTCCACATAATTTTTAACACGTCTCACCTCTTGGGCCTCCACATAATTGTTAACACGTCTCACCTCTTGGGCCTCCACATAATTTTTAACACGTCTCACCTCTTGGGCCTCCACATAATTTTTAAGAGGTCTCACCTCTTGGGCCTGCACAAAATGTTTAAGAGGTCTCACCTCTTGGGCCTCCACATAATTTTTAAGAGGTCTCACCTCTTGGGCCTGCACAAAATGTTTAAGAGGTCTCACCTCTTGGGCCTCCACATAATTTTTAAGAGGTCTCACCTCTTGGGCCTGCACAAAATGTTTAAGAGGTCTCACCTCTTGGGCCTCCACATAATTTTTAAGAGGTCTCACCTCTTGGGCCTCCACATAATTTTTAACACGTCTCACCTCTTGGGCCTGCACAAAATGTTTAAGAGGTCTCACCTCTTGGGCCTCCACATAATTTTTAAGAGGTCTCACCTCTTGGGCCTGCACAAAATGTTTAAGAGGTCTCACCTCTTGGGCCTCCACATAATTTTTAACACGTCTCACCTCTTGGGCCTCCACATAATTGTTAACACGTCTCACCTCTTGGGCCTCCACATAATTTTTAACACGTCTCACCTCTTGGGCCTCCACATAATTTTTAACAGGTCTCACCTCTTGGGCCTCCACATAATTTTTAACAGGTCTCACCTCTTGGGCCTCCACAAAAGGTTTAAGAGGTTAACAGTGGAAAGCAGCCAAAAGTGAAGTGCCATCTGTATGAAGTGCCATTTCCTCCTCCACCTCCTCCTCCTTAACCGCCGTAGAATTGCTCCGTAAATAAGAAAAATTTATATATTTATGGCTCACCTCTTGGGCCTCCACATAATTTTTAACAGGTCTCACCTCTTGGGCCTCCACAAAAGGTTTAAGAGGTTAACAGTGGAAAGCAGCCAAAAGTGAAGTGCCATCTGTATGAAGTGCCATTTCCTCCTCCACCTCCTCCTCCTCCTCCTTAACCGCCGTAGAATTGCTCCGTAAATAAGAAATATTTATATATTTATGGCTCACCTCTTGGGCCTCCACATAATTTTTAACAGGTCTCACCTCTTGGGCCTCCACAAAATGTTTAAGAGGTCTCACCTCTTGGGCCTCCACATAATTTTTAAGAGGTCTCACCTCTTTAGCCTCCACACAATTTTTAAGACGTCTCACCTCTTGGGCCTCCACAAAATTTTCCATGAGCCTCTGGCCAGCCCACGGCCTCTTCCTGCCTTTTGCGGTCCTACGCATCCCTCAACATCCCCACTGCTTTACCTGCTAGACATGACACTGGGCCAGGTCGGGTCACTGACATCTCAAGCGCCAACAATTTGGGCATTTTAAGGCTTCTGCATGTGTTTGAGTTGTTTTTACATTTTAAAGAAGACATGTCTGACCACATTTCACACACACACACAATGACAATTAGGGGTGGGGTCTATTTGCTTTCCCCTTTGCCTATGCCATCTGTGGTTGTCATAGGCAACGTGATTTTAAGGGGTGCAGAATTTTATCTTCTTTTTTGTCTAGTTTGGCTTGGGGTCCATGGCAATGTAGAGGAAAGAAGGTTTCCTTGTATGGTCTCACTTTACAGAGAGGTTAGATTGTCTTTGGAGTGTATTGTTGAGAGGCTGTGATAGTGGCGTAATAGTGCGACTTGGGCGCGTTATATTCACCCAGACATGCTTCCCCTGCTGTCCCAGTTGCATTCCAGCAGTGTTGGCATCCTTTTCTGAGGTTCCAGGGTGGACTTGGTGACCTCCAAGTGGTCGAATTGAGATTTCCAAGTGGCGAGCATTTTTTCCCCATAGACTTTAATGGGATTCGATATCTGGTCGAATAGTCGAATTTCGCGGTCTATTCGAATCGAATTTCGAAATTTCGAATATTTCACTACTCGCTCATCTCTACTTACAACCACATCATACCCGCATTGATTATTTTTCTGGAAACATCACTAACCTTTGGCTACTAAATGAGGCAGATGTTGGGTGTATTACAGTACATGGTACATGGTCACACTCTATTACCCTCAAACCTTCTGGGCACCACACTTGGGTATGCTACTGGCGGTTAAACGATTCAGTATAGACAAAGCCACTGCTTAAAAAAGAACTCCAAGCCACTTTTTCCAAATATTTTTCTATGAATCAACCTTTTGTGTCCTCTGTTACTAAATTATGGGAGGCGTGCAAAGCGTTTTAGGGGGAGTTGTATTGCCCGGGGGTTCTAGACTGAAGTGAGAAGTTAATCTGCAAAAAGCTACAATTACTGCACAATTCAGAGACTTGGAATCCTGCTGTGTTGCATAATATTTTTTTGGGCAAGGCTGCGTGATCTCGCTATTGCGAGAACGGAGAAGCTATTGTTGTATTCACAACAACATTTTTATGCCTGGGGTAATAAACCCCACACTATCCTAACCCATTAACTTTGTGACTCTAACGCCACTGGTGCTCCAACAGCTATGCTGTTGGCATTTCGGTATATGATCCCGCAGCTATTTCTACCCTTTTATAGGAATATTATGCATATTATGTATTCTCTCCCACAACAACTTCTATACAATGAAGCGGATCGTGAAACCCTCTTTACCTCTTTCTTAAATAAATGCAATCTCCCGTGGCTATCAAGGGAGGCCCTGGAGTCGCTTAATGTTCCAATTACCGTGGAGGAAATTGATGGAGTGATTGAACTGCTTGCCTTATTTACAGTACAGACCAAAAGTTTGGACACACCTTCTCATTCAAAGAGTTTTCTGTATTTTCATGACTATGAAAATTGTAGATTCACACTGAAGGCATCAAAACTATGAATTAACACATGTGGAATTATATACTTAACAAAAAAGTGTGAAACAACTGAAAATATGTCTTATATTCTAGGTTCTTCAAAGTAGCCACCTTTTGCTTTGATTACTGCTTTGCACACTCTTGGCATTCTCTTGATGAGCTTCAAGAGGTAGTCACCTGAAATGGTATTCCAACAGTCTTGAAGGAGTTCCCAGAGATGCTTAGCACTTGTTGGCCCTTTTGCCTTCACTCTGCGGTCCAGCTCACCCCAAACCATGTCGATTGGGTTCAGGTCTGGTGACTGTGAAGGCCAGGTCATCTGGCGTAGCACCCCATCACTCTTCTTCTTGGTCAAATAGCCCTTACACAGCCTGGAGGTGTGTTTGGGGTCATTGTCCTGTTGATAAATAAATGATGGTCCAACTAAACGCAAACCGGATGGAATAACATGCCGCTGCAAGATGCTGTGGTAGCCATGCTGGTTCAGTAGGCCTTCAATTTTGAATAAATCCCCAACAGTGTCACCAGCAAAGCACCCCCACACCATCACACCTCCTCCTCCATGCTTCACGGTGGGAACCAGGCATGTAGAGTCCATCTGTTCACTTTTTCTGCGCCGCACAAAGACACGGTTGTTGGAACCAAAGATCTCAAATTTGGACTCATCAGACCAAAGCATAGATTTCCACTGGTCTAATGTCCATTCCTTGTGTTCTTTAGCCCAAACAAGTCTTTTCTACTTGTTGCCTGTCCTTAGCAGTGGTTTCCTAGCAGCTATTTTACCATGAAGGCCTGCTGCACACAGTCTCCTCTTAACAGTTGTTGTAGAGATGTGTCTGCTGCTAGAACTCTGTGTGGCATTGACCTGGTCTCTAATCTGAGCTGCTGTTAACATGCGATTTCTGAGGCTGGTGACTCGGATGAACTTATCCTCTGCAGCAGAGGTGACTCTTGGTCTTCCTTTCCTGGGGCGGTCCTCATGTGAGCCAGTCTCTTTGTAGCGCTTGATGGTTTTTGCGACTGCACTTGGGGACACTTTCAAAGTTTTCCCAATTTTTCGGACTGACTGACCTTCATTTCTTAAAGTAATGATGGCCACTCATTTTTCTTTACTTAGCTGCTTTTTTCTTGCCATAATACAAATTCTAACAGTCTATTCAGTAGGACTATCAGCTGTGTATCCACCTGACTTCTGCCCAACACCTCTCATGGTCCCAAACCCATTTATAAGGCAAGAAATCCCACTTATTAAACCTGACAGGGCACACCTATGAAGTGAAAACCATTTCAGGTGACTACCTATTGAAGCTCATCAAGAGAATGCCAAGAGTGTGCAAAGCAGTAATCAAAGCAAAAGGTGGCTACTTTGAAGAACCTAGAATATAAGACATATTTTCAGTTGTTTCACACTTTTTTGTTAAGTATATAATTCCACATGTGTTAATTCATAGTTTTGATGCCTTCAGTGTGAATCTACAATTTTCATAGTCATGAAAATAATACAGAAAACTCTTTGAATGAGAAGGTGTGTCCAAACTTTTGGTCTGTACTGTATATTATAAAGCATTTTCCTCTATACTCCTCCCGCATATGTTAGCATTATTTATTTCTCCAGGCCACCCCAATACCTCAATTTTGATTCTTTACTCCCATATAACCCTTATCCCAAAACCGGGTAAAGACCCATTACATTGTTCCAATTTCAGGCCCATAGTGTTCCTTAATTCTGACCAGAAAATATTCATTAAAATTCTTGCTATATGACTCAACTATTGGCTCCCTCAGATGGTACACAAAGATCACATCGGATTTGTCCTTGCCGTCAGGGTGGGTACAATACAAGAAAAACCATAGACTTGATTGATAATGTCAACAAGGACAGACATCAGGCACTACTGCTTAGTTTAGATGCCTTAAAGGCGTTTGATTGTCCGGGTTGGCCCTTCAAGTTCTCTACCCTGAGGGCTTTTTGGTCTTTCCGGTCCTTTTCTAATCGCACTCCATGCACTTTACTCGCATCCTACGGCCACTATTAAACTACCACATGCTCATTCAGATATTATCCAAATTCATAACGTTACAGGTCAAGGATGTCCGCTTTGTTCTCTAGTTTTTGTCCTTTGTGTTGAACCCCTGGCAGCAGCCATTAAAGTCCAACAGTATACTCCTTAACAGTATAAAATTTAAAATCTCCCTGTTCCCAGATGATGCCCTTCTCACTTTATCTGACCTATATGTTACTCTACTGAATATCTTCCACTTATTGGAAGAGTTTGGTAGACTATCAGGTATAAGGTAAATACAACTAAAACCGAGGCTCTTCTGCTCAACATTTATAAAAGAAAAATCACAGAAAATAATGCATTAACACAATAGATATAAACATTATATATGGACTAAGCCTTCACTATGATATGATAAAATCTGAGACTCACAGGCAATATATTTTGATCAAAACACATCTGTGCCTTCATACCAGCGCTGTCTAAGCTGTTGGGCATCTACATTCAGGAGAGCAGACCCTGCACATATTGTGTGCTGCTTCTTGTTACCTCTGTGTGCACAAGCAACCAATGAGAGGAAGAGCCCACACAGATATATACCACCCAATCAAGGTCGCCTGTGGGATAGACGTGGCAAAAGTGCACAAAAATGGTACTCCTAAGATAAAATAGAAGCACATTCACACTTGAAGGTGCCACTCCTTCAAAACTATACTACAAACTAATCACAATGTTTGTGTCTATTGTGTTAGTGCATTATTTTCTGTGATTTTTCTTTTAAAGTGGTTCTCCAAGTTATTTTTTGTCATTTGTATGTTTCTAACTTATCAAATACAACAGCTTTTCCATACACTTTCTGCTTCTAAACTTGCTGGTTTCTCAGATTTCATTCAGGATCACATGACCTGTGACATCAGCTTCCCTCCCTGCTGTTTTTATATTCGTACACAAGCAGATAAGAGTCTGTACACGAGAGGTCACTGTCCTGGCCACGCACCCTGCTCTGCAGCTCCCGCTCTCTGCTCTATCCCTGTATTCTTTCAGATAAAACATTAACCCCTTCAGCCAGAACACACACAGGGGTCAAGGTTATACAACAATAGCAATGAAGACACACAGGATCTGCCCTCCTCATCCTATAGACACAGAGCTGACACTGGAGGAGATATGCAGAGTATTGCACAAGAAAGGTAGGGGGAAGTTCTTGTGTGCATCAGCAGTGTCATTGTACAGCTGGGACTTGTAGTCCTACACATACAGATGTAGCAGCCCTAGCGATCACTGTTTTCACTGTTTAATGGATGAATTTACCTATATCTTTCTTTGGATGCATTAATGGTTAAAAGAACTACAAGCTATCCAATCCTCCATTTTACAATTTATATGGAATGGAAAGCGGAATAGAATTACATATATAGTCTTTACTGCTCTTAACATGCAAGGGGGATTGGCAGTACCAGATATTACTAGAGACTATTGGACCACAAATCTTCGGAGAATACCCGTTTGGTCCAATCTATATACGTATTCAAGGTGGATGTTGTGGTTAGTACCCATACATCCAAAGTCCCTTCTATGGCCCCCAATACTCCTTACATTACAGTTCCAACTACTAGGCCCAATGTCATTTATGTCTACCATATGGCATTCTTGTAGAGAGTGGGTTTTTTAACTTCTCGCAAATCCTTTGACATTGTTTCTATTTAACCCCTTATTCCCGGAGGGTATGCTTTAATCTTATTTTAAGCCATGGTTCACTCACAAGACTATAGGACCTTAGGCCTTTTGGCGTTGACTACTCTCAGTTCTACTTTTAGTCTACAAGAATCCTCTAGATATCAACACATGCAGATACATAATTTCCTCAGTACTTTATTTAAGTCCTCAAAGGTCTCCATTCAAACCCCTTTTGAGAGACTGTGTAAGCTATTGGATTTGTCAAAAGGATTTTTTTCTGACATTTATGTTATTTTCTCCCCCCTCCCCATTTAGCATTCATATATGACTAAGTGAGAGACTATCTTAGACCATGCAGTCTCTCCTAGGAATGCAAACTGATTTGGAGAACAGCTGCCATGACTTCTACCTGCACATCCCATAGGGAGAATTCCTATACAATATTGATTTTCGGGTTTCACACCCTGCATTTGTTGCTGCACCTCAACCCCAATATCTCTAATAGGTACTAGAGGTGCGGAACGGGAGTGGGATCTCTCATACATATCTTCTGGAGCTGTTGCTTGATATGTTCTTTCTGGAAAAAGACTCTGGCTGTTCTTTATGAACTCCTAGGGATTAAGTTCCCCCTAGACCAGGGGCGTTGCTAGGTTAAAACATTCAGGGTCTGGGCCCCTGATGTTTTGTGCCAGGCCCCAATTGTACTGCCTGCCAGCTAGATCCAACTGTATTACCATCCTCAAGATGGCAATACAATTGAATCTAATGCCCTGCAAAAGCTGAAGGACCTGTGGTGACATTGCAGTCCATGTGATCAGTTCTAAATGCTGTAGCTGAAAAGGACCTGCTATGATGTCACCATTATGTGACCAGTGCAGGAGAGGATGGCTTAGCAGTGAAGAGAAGTCCTGGGAAGAAGCTGGGGTGAGATCTGCTACATGAGGAGAGGTAAATGAAGGGAGAGATTACTCAATGTGAGAGGCAGAACAATGTTGGGAGTTGTAGTTATTTAACTGGGACTGTATGTTAGGGCTGAAGGGAGGGAAGTTATTTACATGGGACAGTGGGGTGGAGTGATGTTATTTACATGGGACTGAAAGTTGAGGGGGTGATGTTATTTACATGGGAATGCATGTTGGAGGTGGCTGGGGCAGGGTGATGTTATTTCATGGGACTATATGTTGAAGGCAGCTGTGGGAGGGAGTGATTATGTACATGGGACTGTATGTTGAGGGGTAATGTTATTTACATGAGACTGCATGTTGGAGGTGGCTGGGCAGGGGGTGATTTTATTTACATGGGACTGTCTGTTGAAGGTGTCTGGGGGAGGGAGTGATGTTATTTACATAGGACTGAATATTGAGGGGATGATGTTAATTACATGGGACTGTATGCTGAAGGTGCTTGGGGAGGGGGTCATGTTCTTTACATGGGACTGTATGTTGAAGGTGGCTGTGGAGAGGGTGATGTTATTTACATGGCACTGTATGGCGGAGGTGGATGTAGATAGAGAGGTATGTTATTTACAGGGGACTGTATATTGGAGGGGGCTGGAGAGATAGTGTGATGGTATTTACATGGGAATCTATGGTGGAGGGAGGGAAATAGTGTTATTTACATGGGACTGTATGCTGGAGGGGCTGAGGAATTATAATTTCTGATAACAGTAAACAGAGGAATATAACTACAGGGGGCACTGCAGTGGGCATTATAAATACTGGGGAGCTTCAGGGGAAGCAATATAACAGTAGGGAGCGATATAAATACTGGGGCACTTCAGGGTGAGCATTATAACAGTAGCGGGCAATATAAATACTGGGGGAACTGTGGTGGCATTTTAAATCCAGGGGACATTAGGCATTCTTATTACTACTGGGGGCTCTATAAGAGGAACTTATAGATCCGCCTTATTTCTGCTAAGAGTACTAGGGGGGCTTATTACTACTGAGGGGACTGTAGAGACCTTTATTGCCATTACTATGGGAAAGATTATCTATATGGCACTTATTTTTCTTCAGGATAGTATTTAGGGGTACCGAAAAGTGAGGAAGCTAAGATGTCTGTGTCACACTCTGCAAAAACGAGGCAGCTGAGAGAAGTTGTCTGAAAGGAATGGAGAAGATGATAACAAATAAGATCTATATTGGAGAAGACATTATCTGGGAGGGATTGGATATGAGAGGTACGTGCTGCTGTATATCAAGTACAGTAAAATGTCTTCAGTGATAGTGTTTGCAAGGGGGGTTGGGGGGGAGGTTGGTCCACTTAGAGAATTGGGCCATATGCATTGGGGCTTGGGCCCCGGATCTTTTGAGACCCTAGCAACGCCCCTGCCCTAGACCCTTTTTCAATAGGATCACAGACATTGGGAGGATGGAGCACCTCACAGCTATTATAGTAAATTAGATTGCTCGTGGGAGCCATGGGATATGTATTCTGTCTTGCATCTCTAGACATTATTGTATACCCCCCTGTTTTCCCCTTTTGTGTCTTGCCTTGTCTTAGTCTTTTTTCCTATGTCTCACAATATTTTCGTGTTTAATGTTGCTTTCTACAGCATAAGTTGTATGCTTAGCAGGGACATCTCTTTCTTTCTTTCCATCCTAAAGGTTTATGTGTATTATTTTTGCACGGTAGTGTGTCTGACTTGTTCTTTTACCTTCTTTAGCTTTGGATAGCTTTGTTATATATTACTGATTTGTCAATTTTATACAAATTTGATTATACCTTTGTACTGCATCTGATGAAAAATACTGCTGCTTATTATAGAGAAGGTCTGAGGTTTGATTCTCAGTATGAACAATTTTTTAAAAACATTTTTTATTAAAATTTACTGCAGAAGAATAGAATGTTTATTTTTGTGCTTTTCTTTTATGGTAAAAGTTACATTTTTTAATTTTTTTGTAATGTAGTATCAAATATCACAAAACATTATTTTTTTTAAATAGGGCTGAGTTGCCACATGAATGATAAATGTCACTGGCCTAGGAGAAGGCTACTATGAGTACTAGTGCTTTCTCAAACAGCTGATCAGCGTGGGGTTCTGGGTGATGGTCCCCTACCGATCAGATATTGATGAAAAGGGATAAGCAAATCGACTTTGGATTAAACATCTGAAGTCAATTCACATAAAACTTTGTTTGAATACTGTATAAAGCAAGCGCTCTGTACAGTATTAGAATGTATTGGCTCAGATGAGCCAAAGTTATTACTTCGTAAAGTCTTGCGGGACTTCGGGTAATAACCTCAAAAATTAATTTCTACTGTTAAAAACCTTTTCCCGAACTCAGGTTCGGTTCCAAGTTACCACGAAGTCGATTCGCTCATCCCTACTGATAATATAATAATATTAATCTTTATTTATATAGCACCAACATATTCTGCAGCGCTTTACAATTCAGGGGTTCATGTACAGACAATCATAAATAACATAGCAACAGACAAGTCAATAATTACAACAAGAGGAATGAGGAAAGATCATCAGTGTTAAAGTCTCGGAAAACCCCTTTAATATTCCTGTAATCATAATAACCTGTAATATATAGTGAATACATTATTCATGGTGATCGGTAGGCAGCATGAATAATAACAGCACACATTTATCTCCCCTCGTTTAACCCATAATAAAAGATGATAGGAATTAAAATCTTAGTGGCCTGATGAAAAAAAAAAAAAAGTTGTAACTATTGTGATACCAATGCAGGATTGTGAAAGGGAGGTAAATTTCTCCAAGATTCATATCCTATGTGAAGTAGCAGGTGAAAGACTCTCACCTGTGAGATAATTAATGAAGCAGCATAGAGGGTGGTGATAAAACAGGGCCAGGAGGTCAGTCAGTCTCTCTCTGCCTGGGGACACAGAAAGTCTGTCTGTGTGTGAGAGCCAAACATGAGTAAAAGGTTGCTGAAAGCCTTGTTTTGTGAGCTGAGAGGGAGAAGCCCTCCAGTAGGTAGACAGGGATGTTATATGTATAGTAAGTGCCGGACAGGCTAGGTTTTCTTTTGCTGTTTTGTTATTTTATCTACAACCTTATTTTTTTTCTCTTTCTTGCGTAATCCCCATTAGTATGTGCTCCATTATTGACAGCGCAGTCCAGTGCACATCTTGTCTAATGTATGCAGTCCTGGAAAAGCCATTTAAGGGTGCATATCTTTGTTCAAAATGTAAGCACAGAAAATCTAGTCCACAGAAAATCTACTTCTAAACGAATTAGACGAAGCAGCAAATCATAATGAGGTCGTTATTACATATAGACTGGGAAACTGAAACCTGTATATCTCATAAAGGAAACACGTTCTTGGCAATAACCAAAGACAATTACCTTCCCCAACTGGTTCAGGACCCGACTAGAGGGACGGCCATACTGGACTTAGTATTAACCAATATACCTGACAGAACAACAGATGTGCAGGTTGGGGGACACCCGAAAATAGTGACCATAAAGAAATAACCTTCCAATTGTCATTCAAAAGAGTGTTTCTTCAGGGAGGAACAAAAATACCAAGCTTCAAAAAAGCTACATTTAGCCAACTAAGAGAGGCCACAGGTCTAAATAACTGGGAAAAAGTCCTCAAAAATAAAAATACAGCCAGAAAATGGGATATTTTTAAAAGCATCCAAATATCTAATTGTGAGAGGTACAAGACAGGCACCTGGCGGTCATGGTACACATTGGCACCAATGACAAAGTCAGGGGGAGATGGAAGGTCCTTAAAAATTATTTTAGGGAACTAGGAGAGAAGCTCAAGTCCAGGACCTCCAAGGTAGCGTTTTCAGAAATACTACCAGTGCCACGAGCATCACTAGAGAGACAACGGGAGCTTAGGGAGTTAAATAAGTGGCTAAGAGGCTGGTGCAGGAAGGAAGGGTTTGGGTTCATGGAGAACTGGGCTGACTTCTCTGTTGGCTACAGACTCTACAGTAGGGACGGGCTGCACCTTAATGGGGAGGGTACAACTGCCCTGGGGGAAAAAATGGTTAGACGGCTGGAGGAGCTTTTAAACTAGGATCTGGGGGGAGGGTGGGGGGTAATACTAATAAGGGGGTAGATAGTGTAGATAGAGAGTGGGTCATAGAAGGGGAGAGTGGATGGTTAGTGGGGGTTGGGATTAGTGAGGAATGTAGGGAGAATATTGTGCAAAACATCAACCAAAGTAACCCAAAAACCCCGGATATTCACTTCACAGGTAATAGTAATTTAAAAAGGGGGTTAAAAAATATACATAGACCTCTTAAGTGTATGTACACTAATGCCAGAAGCCTGACTAATAAAATTGGTGAACTGGAATTAGTGATGTGTGAGGAGGACTATGACATAGTGGAAGTAACTGAGACATGGCTGGATTATAGCTATGACTGGGCAGTTAACGTACAGGGTTACAGTCTGTTTAGAAAGGATCGCCAAAACCGGAAAGGGGGAGGGTTTTGCCTTTATGTAAAGTCCTGTCTAAAGCCCACACTCCGGGAAGATATAAGTAAGGGGACATGAAGATGCGGAGTCACTGTGGGTAGAAATAAATGGAGCAAAAAACAATAATAAAATACTAATAGGAGTTTATTATAGACCCCCTAGTATACCAGAGCCCATAGAAAATCTACTTCTAAACGAAAGAGACGAGGTGGCAAATCATAATGAGGTCGTTATTATGGGGGATTTCAACTACCCAGATATAGACTGGAAAACTGAAACCTGTATATCTCATAAAGGAAACAGGTTCTTGGAAATAACCAAAGACAATTACCTTTCCCAACTGGTTCAGGACCCGACTAGAGGGACGGCCATACTGGACTTAGTATTAACCAATAGACCTGACAGAACAACAGATGTGCAGGTTGGGGGACACCTGGGAAATAGTGACCATAATATAATAACCTTCCAACTGTCATTCAAAAGAGCGTTTCTTCAAAAATACCAAACTTCAAAAAAGCAAAATTTTGCCAACTAAGAGAGGCCATAGGCCTAACTAACTGGGACAAAGTCCTCAAAAATAAAAATACAGCCACAAAATGGGATATTTTTAAAAGCATCCTAATATCTAATTGTGAGAGGTACATACCTTATGGGAATAAAAAGTTAAGGAACAAGAAAAAACCAATGTGGATAAATAGAACTGTAAAGAAAGCAATAAATGACAAACAGAAAGCATTTAATTCACTAAAACAAGAGGGGAGTGAGGAAGCATTGAAAAACTATAAGGAAAAAATTAGAATATGTAAAAGACAAATAAAAACAGCCAAACTAGAGACCGAGAGGTTAATCGCCAAAGAGAGTAAAACTAACCCTAAAATGTTCTTTAATTATATAAATGGTAAAAAGTATAAAACTGAAGGTGTCGGCCCCTTACAGAGTAATGAGGGGGGAGTTGTAGAGAGCGATGAGGAGAAAGCAAAGCTACTAAATATCTTTTTCTCCACTGTATTCACTGAGGAAAATAAACTGTCAGATGAAATGCAGAATATAAAAGTAAATTCCCCATTAAAAGTGCCCTGTCTGACCCAGGAAGAAGTAGAGCTGCGTCTTAAAAAGATTAAAATAGACAAATCGCCAGGACCGGATGGCATGCACCCCCGTATCCTAAGAGAATTAAGTAATGTCATCGCCAGACCCTTATTTCTGATAATCAAG
>ONZH01005181.1:0-24051 GCA_900303285.1 Rhinella marina | reverse complement strand
GACATCGAATGGAAAACTGATATGTATTGGGTCACTTTGGATGTATCTGCGTTATACACCAATATTGAACGCCACTTGGGTGTAGAGGCAGTTGATTCATTCTTACAAGAGGATCCCTTTTTACCCCTTAACCAAAGACAGTTCATTTTAGATTCTATTACTTTTATATTGAACCACAATTATTTTAAATATGGAGATATATTTTACCTCCAGAAATGTGGGACAGCGATGGGGACTAAATTTGCCCCGTCATATGCAAACCTTTTTATGGGCTCATTTGAATCCAGTATAGGCCTTTTACAACACCCCAACATATGTTTTTATAAGCGATATATTGACGATATTATCCTTATTTGGCAGGGGGATCTGGAACCCCTAGAAAGATTCATCCATAGTCTCAACCAGAACAGTTGGAACCTGACATTTACCAGTCATATCGATAGGCTAACTGCCATTTCTTTAGACTTAGTACCTACCAAAATAAAATCATTACCAGTATATATGTTAAAACGGTTGACTCTAATAGTTATTTAGACTTCTCTAGTTGCCATTATAAACCATGGAAGAGAAATATTCCCTATGGGCAAATGAGAAGAATTAGGCGCAACTGTACAGATGACTCCACCCTCAGGGACCAACTCAATATACTTCAAGCTAGGTTTGAGGAGAAAGGTTATCCTCTTGGGCTCATTATAGATTCAATGAATAGGGTATTAAAGGATACACAACCTACTAGTCTAAAACCTAAGGTTCCACCTAAACCCACCATACCTAAGGGCCCTACCCTTATAACCAGGTATAATACAGGCTTTCAGAACATCAAGTCTATCCTTTCGAAACATTGGTCCATCCTATTAAAAGACCCTATTATAGGAAAAGACCTCCCCAAAAAACCATCTATCACGTATAGAAGAGCCCACACTCTGAAGAACCTACTAGCTCCATCGTGTCCCAAAATTCATAAGAAGCACCAAACATTTGATACTCATAGTCAGCCGACAGGCTCATATAGGTGCAATGTTAAACGATGTAAGTGTTGTGAGGCCATCCAACACAATATACAACAAGTAACCATCAATACCACTAAGGAAATTATTCCCCTAAAAAGCTCTATGAACTGCGGCTCCAGCTACATTGTCTATATGCTGGAATGCTCTTGTGGGCTCCAGTATATTGGGAGAACCACTCAGACCCTAAGGGAAAGATTAAACCAACACCGCTATAATATTAGAAAGAAGTATCTAAAACATAGCGTATCGAGACATTTTTCCGATCACCGTAATGGTGACCCTACCGGTCTAACCATTACACCAATTGACTGGATTCCTATTTCTTACCAACAGTTGTGTAAGAAAGAAATGTTTTGGATATACTGTTTTGGTACGCTGGTTCCCTCTGGTCTTAATGAATCATTAGAATATAGTAATTATTGATCACTCTTCCATAATCCTACGTATTTCTAATAAATTTACTAGTTCTTATCAATTTTTATTTGTAATATATATACGTACACATTTTATAACAAAAATATTTTCTTTTTTATTATCTATATACTATGATGTGTTTTATGTTCTAACACAGTAGATTTTTGTATTAATGTGTTTATTTATTGTTTATATTATATTCATTTTAATTGCCCTATATACTATTTGTATATTAACTCTGGTACTTACATACAAATATATACCGTACTCATGTTATCTATAGATATAACACTAGGAGAATATTCTGTTCTCTCATTACTGGCCGATATGCGTTTCAGTTTGAGACGCACTCATTTCACTCTCAGGTCATGTGGTCCACTACCATATGGTGATGGTTTCTTTTATAGTTATAGTATTTAATATTGGTTAATATACCATCAGTTCCTTTTATATCTCATTTCTTTGGAGTGATTTACCCTCTAGTTTACACTTATTTTTCCATATGCGTTCCAATCTGACACGCATCCAACCCGGTCACGTGACCGGATCAAATTAACCGACTGACTAATATTCTAGAGACTTGTTTACATATTCATAATTGAGTTTTTCCTCTTTCATTACTATCTACTAGCCCTTCCGATATTTATATATCTATTTACGTTTGTAATAAATTAGATTAACATCTCAATACATAGCTAAGTCCTGTTTGCGTTCCATACGTGACACGCACTGCTACTTCCGGTCCTGGTCTTGGATAGGAACCGGAAGTATACCATCAGCTTGGCGCACAAACGGATCCACATGGACTTATCCCTCCCATAACTACAATGTATATATATATATATATGTAAGTTTTTATGTTGTTTATATATGTTATTTATGTGCTCCTGATGAAGGGGAGATTTTACCTCCCGAAACGCGTTGAGCTGTTATTTGAATAAACACTACAATACGCCCATCTGAAGTCCGGATTGCCATCTCTTACGGACGGGGCTTATTGACCATCTAGAGGCGACCTCGGCGAGGGAGGAGTGGGTGATAAGTGTATTGAGCTTATCTTGTTTCACCCCCCTCCCTGGTGAAGTAAGTCTCCCATTATTTTGGGCTCACTCTCCTTTTGTACGCCAGACCTAGTCACTGTACTTTATTATAACTTTGTGACTGTTTGGTGAATGTTTTTTCTCCTTTTTGTTACATATCTGAACATCTTTGGTTTATGCCCTCCTATACACTGTCTACATTTAACTAATTGCCGTATTTTTCATTGGGATCCAGTGCCTTTGTTGTTACTTAGTTCAGCATTCCTACTTATTTTACTCCTTGCTATTTTTCCATTGTGTCTCTTCTTTGATTGGCATTTGTCACCAGATTTGGCGCACCACCACCTGTTTTCTTTGATTTTTCCATTGCGGTACACTTTGTGATCTGTTTATTGCTTTCAGTGGTAGCTGCCTTCTTATCCTTCCCTCCTAATTTACACCACTTTCTTTTCCTCTGGCATAATCTCCTACGGACGCACTTAGTTTTTATTTTTTTCCCATCCCCCAATTACTCCAATTTTTTTTCTCTTCTTTTCAACAGATGGTCTAGAGTATAGTGTAAATATGGCCTGAACAAACCGATCCGGAATGCCAAAGCCCGACAGGGCAGCAGACATGAAATGCCAGCTGACCCTGTCAAAGGCCTTCTCCGCGTCTGTGCTCAAGAGAGCAAGAGGGGTACCAGACCCCCGTGCCCAGTTAATTAACTTAAGCAGGCGGACTGTGTTTTCCTTGCCTTGCCTGCCAGTGACAAAGCCTACCTGCTCGGGGTTGATAAGGTCGGGAAGGAAAGATTGCAGGCGCTTGGCCAATATCTTTGCCCACCACTTAACATCAGTGTTGAGCAAAGATATCGGGCAATAGCTCCCACACTCTGAGGGGTCCTTCTTATCTTTGTGTATGATGGTAATGTGCACCTCTAAGGCCTGCGGCGGCAGGCAGCCCCCATTGAGGAGATGCTTGCACAAAGATTGAAAATGGGGGATTAGGATGTCTTTGAAAGTTTTATAGTATTGAACGGTAAACCCGTCGGGTCCCGGGCTTTTCCCAGATGGGATAGATGACAGAACATTCCTAATTTCTAATTCAGTAACAGGTGTTAGTAGCTGGGCAGAGCCCTCGTCCTTAAGCTTTGGGAGGTTAAGGGAAGAAAGAAAGGCTGTGGTTGCTTCAGCTAGTGTGTGATGGGGTGTTAAAGAAGTGGGCGGAAGGTTGTACAAAGAGGCATAAAAGTCCTGGAAGGCCCTAGCAATCCCTGGTGTGGAAGTCTGCAGAGTGCTTTCAGAGTTTTTGATGGAGGAAATGAAGGAGTCTGCTTGTTGTTTTTTAAAATGTGCAGACATCAATTTATTTCCTCTATCCCCATGCGCATAGGCCTTAAACTTGGCCCTAAACAGCAACTTAGCAGAAGTAACGTTTAATAAGTTTTTAAGTTCAGTGCAGAGTTTCACCAGTTCTTGGGCGACACTACGAGCCTTGCTCTGCTTATGTACAACTTCCAATTTAGAGATCTGGGAGAGAATGTTATTTAAGGAGGCCAGCCGTTGCTTCTTAACTTTAGTGCCTAAGGAGATAAGCTCCCCCCTGATTACAGATTTGTGGACCTCCCACTAAATAAGAGGGGGATGTGGAATCAGTGGAGTTAAACTGAAAGTATTCCTTCAGCACAGATGTAAGCTGAGTGATGTGTGTTGGGTCTGCTATCAGTGTCTCATTGAGACGCCAGTTCCAGTCTCTCACTGGTAGGTCTTTTATGCCTAAGTGTAAAAAGACCGGGGCATGGTCAGATAAAGTAATGCTGCAATGGTGGCTTTAGTAGCAAAGGTGATGTGCTCTGAAGACATAAACAGATAGTCTAGTCTGTGGTACGAGGACCGTGACTGCGAATAGAAAGTGTAGTCTAGGGTGGAAGGATTGAAGTTTCTCCAGACATCTATAACCCCTAGCGAGCGCAATTTGTTCTTAAGTTTGGCTAGCAATCTATAAGACACAGATGGCCTCTTTGTGGAGGAGTCTAAGTCAGGGTCTAAAGGGAGATTGAAATCTCCACCTAGAATTACGAGGCCTTCTTTAACTGTGGACAGTAAACGAAGGGTCTGAAGGCGCCACTGGACCTGCCGCTTATTTGGAGCATATAAATTAGCTAACGTGACCATCGTACCCGCTATTGTCCCCTTAACGATTAAATACCGCCCCTCCGGGTCCGCTATGGTAGCAGAGTGCACAAAGGGGACCTGCTTGTGAATCGCAATACTAACTCCCTTGCTCGCAGTATCATGTGTACTATGGAACCATTGGGAGAATCTCCTCGGGGGAATATGAGGTATCTTACCAGATTTGAAGTGCGTTTCTTGGAGAAATGCAACCGAAACCTTATCTTTCTGTAGCAAGGAGATAACCTGCGACCGTTTGCGTGGCTCATTCAGACCTCTGACATTAAATGATGAGACTACAATAGAAACCATGGTAATGAATAAAGGTACAGTGTGCATATATCATGATCCCTCAACAGGGGGTAGAAAGTAGGAACAGGAAGAGGAGGACCGGACAGGAGGAGGAAAAAAGAGATAGATAGGGTGAACGCAAAATCACAACATGACAAGCAAATCAGAAAAACAAAGTAACTCAAAAGCTCTGTGGCAAACCTGAATCCAAGCCAATCACCCCGGGAGCAATCACGGGTGGCCAGGTCTCCAGGAGGGGGGGCCCACAGAGCCTCTGGAGGCTGTAACACAGCCAGTAGAACCTAAACAGGTGAAGAATCGGCAAATACCCTGCAACATGAGTATAACATAGGGGCATATGACAAAAGCTATGCCTAAGTATTATGAAAGTAAGGCAATATATCAAAGTGAGACAGAACAGTAACCCACAATAAACCAATGAATAGCATATTAAGTTCGACTGAAAAAATCAAGTGAATCGCCAGGAGAGCATGGCGGCCAGCCAGTGGCCATTCCAGGTGAAGAGAGCCATAGGACCAAGACCTCCAGACGAGGGTCTCAACTGTCCTCCCAGTAACGACACTGGCAAGCCCTCCAGGTGGGCAAAAGCAAACAAACATACTTGGGAGCGCAAGTGTCTAGAAATAACAAGAGGCCTGCTCAAGAGGCCTATGCAAATGAACGACCTACACGGTCAATAGCAGCCGTCATTCAGGTCTTGGTTTTGGCGTAGCGTTCTCTCTGGGCTTTTCCAGTTCTCCCGGGCGACACCAGGTTCCAAGTGTCCGGTCAGTGTAAAATGTTATGTGCTTCACCTGCTATCTGAGTGTAACTTGGTCACTCTGGGTTCACCGCCATGCTGTGTCAGTGTAAAATTTTATGTGCTTCACCTGCTACCTGAGTGTACCTTGGTCACTCTGGGTTCACCGCCATGCTGTGTCAGTGTAAAATTTTATGTGCTTCACCTGCTACCTCAACTAACTTGGTCACTTGTTGGTGTCAACACTAGAGTGCGGCTACTATACTGCACATGACAGAATTGTTCACTGCACTGTAGTATATATAACTGAGAAAAAACGTAGTCTTTAAATGGTGGCTATTTTACCGCAAAGCACTCCATTTTTCACTGGACTGTAATACATATAACTGAGAGAAAATACGTATTTTATAGACTGACGCTGCTGTGCAGCACACTAGAGAATTGTCACTGGACTGTAGTACATATAAATGAGAAAAAAACGTAGTCTTTAAATGGCAGCTATTTTACCGCAAACCACTACATTTTTCACTGGACTGTAGTACATATAACTGAGAAAAAACGTATTCCCTAGACTGACGCTACTGTACAGCACACTAAATAAGAGGGGGATGTGGAATCAGTGGAGTTAAACTGAAAGTATTCCTTCAGCACAGATGTAAGCTGAGTGATGTGTGTTGGGTCTGCTATCAGTGTCTCATTGAGACGCCAGTTCCAGTCTCTCACTGGTAGGTCTTTTATGCCTAAGTGTAAAAAGACCGGGGCATGGTCAGATAAAGTAATGCTGCCATCCAAGCTGTGTCAGCCTCCAGAGGCTCTGTGGGCCCCCCCTCCTGGAGACCTGGCCACCCGTGATTGCTCCCGGGGTGATACGTATTTTATAGACTGACGCTGCTGTGCAGCACACTAGAGAATTGTTCACTGGACTGTAGTACATATAAATGAGAAAAAAACGTAGTCTTTAAATGGCAGCTATTTTACCGCAAACCACTACATTTTTCACTGGACTGTAGTACATATAACTGAGAAAAAATGTATTCCCTAGACTGACGCTACTGTACAGCACACTAAATAATTGTTCACTGCACTGTTGGATATATAACTGAGAGAAAAAACGTATATTTTCTACACTCCGGGTAGTGTGTAGCACACGACAGAATTTTTCACTGCACTGTATAATATATAACTGAGAGCAAAAACGTAGTCTTTAGACGGTGGCTTATGCACCACAAACCACTCAATTTGTCACTGCACTGTATAATATATAACTGAGAGAAAAAACGTAGTCTTTAGACGGCGGCTATTGTACCGCAAACCACTCAATTTGTCACTGCAATGTATGATATATAACTGAGAGAAAAAACGTAGTCTTTAGACGGCGGCTTTTGTACCGCAAACCACTTCATTTTTCACTGGACTGTAATACATATAACTGAGAGAAAATACGTATTTTATAGACTGACACTACTGTACAGTACACTATATAATTGTTCACTGGACTGGAGTACATATAACTGAGAAAAAACGTATTTTATAGACTGATGCTGCTGTACAGCACACTACAGGATTGTTCATTGAACTGTAGTACATATAAATGAGAAAAAACATAGTCTTTAAATGGTGGCTATTTTACCGAAAACCACTACATTTTTCACTGGACTGTAGTACATATAACTGAGAATAAACGTAGTCTTTAAATGGCGGCTATTTTACCGCAAGCCACTCCATTTTTCACTGGACTGTAGTACATATAACTGAGAAAAAACGTATTTTATAGAGTGACGCTACTGTACAGCACACTACAGAATTGTTCACTGGACTGTAATATATATAAATGAGAAAAAAAACCTAGTCTTTAAATGGCGGCTATTTTACCACAAACCACTACATTTTTTACTGGACTGTAGTACATATAACTGAGAAAAAACATAGTCTTTAAACGGCGGCTATTGTACCACAAACCACTCCATTTTTCACTGGACTGTAATACATATAAATGAGAGAAAATATGTATTTTATAGACTGACGCTACTGTACAGTACACTACATAATTGTTCATTGGACTGGAGTACATATAACTGAGAAAAAACGTATTTTATAGAGTGACGCTACTGTACAGCACACTACAGAATTGTTCACTGGACTGTAGTATATATCAATGAGAAAAAAATGTAGTCTTTAAATGGCGGCTATTTTACCACAAAGTACTCCATTTTTCACTGGACTGTAGTACATATAACTGAGAAAATATGTAGTCTTTAAATGGCGGCTATTTTACTGCAAGCCACTCCATTGTTCACTGGACTGTAGTACATATAACTGAGAAAAAACGTATTTTATAGAGTGACGCTACTGTACAGCACACTACAGAATTGTTCACTGGACTGTAATATATATAAATGAGAAAAAAACCTAGTCTTTAAATGGCGGCTATTTTACCGCAAACCACTACATTTTTTACTGGACTGTAGTACATATAACTGAGAAAAAACTTAGTCTTTAAACGGCGGCTATTGTACCACAAACCACTCCATTTTTCACTGGACTGTAATACATATAAATGAGAGAAAACATGTAATTTATAGACTGACGCTACTGTACAGTACACTACATAATTGTTCATTGGACTGGAGTACATATAACTGAAAAAAAACGTATTTTGTATAGAGTGACGCTACTGTACAGCACACTACAGAATTGTTCACTGGACTGTAGTATATATCAATGAAAAAAAACGTAGTCTTTAAATGGCGGCTATTTTACCACAAAGCACTGCATTTTTCACTGGACTGTAGTACATATAACTGAGAAAATATGTAGTCTTTAAATGGCGGCTATTGTACCGCAAACCACTCCATTTTTCACTGGACTGTAATACATATAACTGAGAGAAAATACGTATTTTATAGACTGACACTACTGTACAGTACACTACATAATTGTTCACTGGACTGGAGTACATATAACTGAGAAAAAACATATTTTATAGAGTGACGCTACTGTACAGCACACTACAGAATTGTTCACTGGACTGTAGTATATATAAATGAGAAAAAAACGTAGTCTTTAAGTGGCGGCTATTTTACCGCAAAGCACTCCATTTTTCACTGGACTGTAGTACATATAACTGAGAAAAAACATAGTCTTTAAATGGCGGCTATTTTACCACAAACCACTCCATTTTTCACTGGACTGTAGTATATATGACTGAGAAAATACGTATTCCCTAGACTGACGCTACTGTACAGCACACTACAGAATTGTTCACTGCAATGTAGTATACATAACTGAGAGAAAAAACGTATTCCCTAGACTGACGCTACTGTACAGCACACTAAATAATTGTTCACTGCACTGTAGTATACATAACAGAGAGAAAAAACGTATTCCCTAGACTGACGCTACTGTACAGTACACTACATAATTGTTCACTGGACTGGAGTACATTTAACTGAGAAATAACGTATTCCCTAGACTGACACTACTGTACAGTACACTACATAATTGTTCACTGGACTGGAGTACATTTAACTGAGAAATAACGTATTCCCTAGACTGACACTACTGTACAGTACACTACATAATTATTCACTGGACTGTAGTGTATAGAAATGATAAAAAAAATGTATTCCCTAGACTGCACTACAGATCCCAGCAAGCCAAGGTACAGCATCAGCACCAGCAGCAACAAAAATGAGTACTGAGAGGACTTTGGGCAATTTCTTTTAGGTCTGTGTGGACCACGTGCTGTCCCTTCTACCACCAGTCGCTGTGCACAGCGTGCAGTCAACATGGCGGTAGCTGCACTACAAGTCCCAGCCAGCAGCCAGGAGGAGACCAAAAAAAAGGTGCTTGTAGCCCTTAGAAGGGCTGTTGGGTTCTTTGTGGATGATTCCTGCCTAACCACATTCTAATTTCACGCCCTAACAGTGTGCAGCCAAGATGGCGGTAGCTGCACTACAAGTCCCAGCCAGCAGACAGGAGGAGACCAAAAAAAAAAAGGTGCTTGTAGCCCTTAGAAGGGCTGTTGGGTTCTTTGTGGGTAATTCCTGCCTAACCAACATTTAAATTGAGGCACTAACACTCCCTGACAGACAGCAGCTCTATCCCTAATCTCATGCAGGCGGCGTCTGACGCGAGCAGCACGGGACCAGATTCTTATATTCCCAGGTCATCTGATCTGGCCAGCCAATCCCTGCTATCGACTTGTAGGGGCCCCATGTGATGCTAGGAGGTACCAAAGACTCTCCTGCATGTTGATTGGCTGAGAAAAGGCGCCTAACATGCAGGAAGAGGAAGATGCCATTTCTTCGAGGATCGCAATATGCTCGTCCGAGTAGCGAGCATATGCGAATACCCTAATGCTCGAACGAGCAGCAAGCTCAGATGAGCATGTTCGCTCATCTCTAATTGTAACCTATTGATATACTATTCATTCTTCTGTGATAAACATTTAATATTAAACAAAATCAAACCACTGGCAATAACACAATTGTCCCTTCTTATTTTGTATTTGTGTACTTTCTTTTGCATCCCTTATGCCTTTGTTATTGTATGCTTAACTGAACTGTCTAGATCCATTTACACATCTATATGACTCCAACTGCAATTCATCTACAGAAGTTCATCTTAATTTAATGTATTTGTAGAGATAATTAGAATATTGGATCTGTTCATTAACATTTCAAAACTCATTTAAATGTAAATTGTAATATTTTTCTTTTTAGTGAGAGTTGGTAGTTAGTGTCATTCGTGAGTAATAACTAATTTGCTTCTCATTAGCAGTACAGTGTATGAAAGAAAATTATAAAAAGGAACAGCATGCACAATATTAAGTAGTAGTTGTCACCTGTATACATAGCTCTTGGGCAGATTTGATTGTTCCTATCATGGTGATCATATAGGTAAAGGCAAACAGTTTTAAACTTAAATGATTTGGTCATGTGCCGTGTTTGTGTCATGTGATTTGGCCTTTTTGAGTATGCGCTAATTGTTCCCATAGACGCTGCAATTGAATTTAGTTGCGCGCCTCATATTCCCGATGACATGCGCTATATGGCCTTGAGGCCATCTTTATTGTGAGCAAGGGGAAGTTGTATCTCGGTGGCTCTTTGATTGACGCGGATGCAATCAATGATGGTTGTTTTTAGTGTCAGATGATCGGGTGCACTTCTTCCGGCTTTGGACGGATATCATCATAGTGTTCGTACGTATATGGGACACACGCTACTGCTGGGTGGATGGCATCTACAGGTGATTTATATTTTCTCATCTATTTTATTATATAAAGGCACAGTAATGCACTGTCCCTCACTTTCCCCCGATGAAGCTTTTTTGCGAAACGCGTATGGGTAAGTGAGGGACACTGTTTTGGGCAGTGTTATACATGGGTTGCTAGTGGCAGTGTTGTATATATTATGTACTTAGCTTTGTTAGCTGTATTTATTACAACAACTATGAGGATTCTGCTGCCATGATGTGGTAATGTGTTTGGTTACACCTATAGTGTGTGAGTGCTAGCCCTCTTGAACAGTTGTCCCTCACTTGTATCAGTTCACTGTGCATTTTGTGGAGATTTTAATATATTTTTACCTTGGCAATTTGTGTAATCAATAAAGATTGTTTTTAGAGATGAGCGAACGTGCTCGTAACGAGCACTGTAGCGCTCGGCTCCCCTTCGCTCGCATGGGCGCAAGCATCCGGATCCGTCAGGTGAGGAGGACGGATCCGGATGCCTGCGCCCATGCGAGCGCAGGGGAGCCAAGCGCTACAGTGCTCGTTACGAGCACGTTCGCTCATCTCTAAATATAATCATTTGGATTTCTTGAATGATGTTGGTGCATACCTCTTTTTTGTAGGATATAGTGTGGTATTTTAGGTATGTACAATATAGGTCTGCTATTATAGGTTATACAGTTTTAAACTTGTTAATATTTGTTTTAAAAATTATAGAAGCAGTCTCTATATTTCATGTAGACCACTGCATGGCAATCTGAATATAAAAGATGAGAAAATTAGTTCTCTAGGTTTAAATTGTCTGCTCATGATGTTTAGCAAACATAGAATTTATTTGTATTACTCCATTGTGATTTGCAATCTATATCAATGGTCTCATTTCAATCATGTGATGAAAAAGACCTAAGCCCTGTAGCACATTAAGTGTTACTCTGAAGGGATTGTCTCATCAGAGACAACTATTTCAGAATGTGGTCCCGTTCTCAGTATTGTGGTCAGTCCTGAAGCCACAGCCAGCCATTTAGATGTAAGGGGTTGTTCACATATCAGTTATTTGATCAGTTATTTCCATCAGTTATTGTGAGCCAAAACCAGGAGTGGACACTACACAGAGATCAGGTGTAATGAAAAGATCTGCACCTGTTCAGTGTTTTTGACCCGCACCTGGTTTTGGCTCACAATAACTGATGGAAATAACTGATCAAATAACTGATATGTGAGCAACCCCTAAGTATGTACTGAATTAATCAGAATGGAGGCAGTCCATATAGAATAGTTTTCCTTTCTGACTCATAGACAGGAGTCTTCAGCAAAAGTCTCCTCCCCCATGATGTATGTATGTCCTGATAGGGCACATGGACAAGGGTTGTCTTCAGGAGGGACTTTAGGTTCTGATTCACAGAATTTTCGAGTTGGATTCAAATCGATTTGGCCCAAATCAAAGTGGCTCCAATTGCCCTGGAAGTTGGTAGATAACAGCCTCTAGTCTCCTATGGCTCAGATTTTTTTTAGGAAAACATGTTATCTCTTTTTGTTATTTTTTTATGAATTTTTGCTTTTTCTCTCCCCCTGCCCCCTCACTAAGTTCTTCTGTAACATTGAATGAATCCATTTTTAAACAGATTCAGTGCACACACCAATGTAAATAGAATCATCATCTTTCTGAAATTTTTTTTAGAAATTACGAATTATCTTGCTTTTTTAATTTTTTTTTGCTAATACAATGGAAATTATGTACAGATATCTCTTCAAAGATTAAAAAGATATATTTTTGATTTACATTGGTGTGCACTGAATCTATTTAATGCTCGAACCCTTTCTATTTGCACCACACCCTACATATGGTGTGCTTTTCCAATATATTTCCATTGAATGAATCAATGTCACTGACAGATTTACTATTGCTGTCATTGCATTCATAAGCTATAGGTAAACCCATGTTTGACAGCATTCACAAACAGAATGTTTAAAAGCACCCCAGATTGTTGCATTTGTTATGCTTTTTCATATTCCAAAGCTTCCAAAAATTGTCCCTTATCAGGGGTATATGGTTTTTCATGATGTTATGAGAAACATACTATGCAACATACAAAATACAACATACTGAACATACAAGGCAGTAGATCAGATGTCTATGGGTAGTAGTAGTGGCAGATGCATAGCATCAATAGTGGTGGCAGTATGGGATTAGGAGCGAGTAGTAGCAACTGGTACTTGTTGCCAGATATGTAGCAGCAGTGTCATGATAGCGGCAGTGGCATGATGGAGGCAGCAGCTGTTCGGTACGTGACGGTAGGTAGACAGGCAGAAAGCAACAGAAGCAAGATTGGGCACCATTAGCAAGGCAAATCTATTCATTGGCCTCAGCTGGAAGAGTGTGAAAATCCTTCTAAATCCAGACCTGGCTCATTCTGAAAGAAGCAATGTTTTGGACACTGGTGGAGGACAACTTGGCTGAAAACCCTCTCTGAGATTACATTGGAGGCTGGACGAGAAAGAAGGTATGTCAGAGAGCATACAAGGCCCAGGGGTGCACCACCAATGAGGCCAGGTGAGGCAATTGCCTCAGGCAGCACAAGGTAGGGGCAAGAGGGGGGCAGCCGAAGGGCCATAGGCTGAAGGGAATGGGGTTAGGTTAAGAAATTAGCATTGGCGAAAGAGGGGCGCCATTTCAGTTTTTGCCTCAGGCAGCAGAAAGGCTAGGTGCACATCTGACAAGGCCAGTTCTGGCCACTGCTCTAGTCTGCCTACTTAGAGGTCCATCAGGTCAGGAACAGGGTATGTGTCGGAGACAGGCCAGAGGTTAGTTAGGCGTCAACCTGAGCAGAGCACATTGAGAAAGGAAAATTCTACTTGCTGATTTGCCTCAGCCTGGCACAGCATGTGAAATAACTGCTCCATCATTTCAAGGAGACTGAAATGGCTTCTACTGCTGCTGCGGCTTCTGCTGCTTGTGGTGGCAGGAGGTGAGTGACACTGCAGGGGGTGGAAAGGGCCCTCCCTTTTAGACGCACTAGTGGCAGGCGTCTGCTTGCCAAAAGCTGTGGCAAGCTGTGTACAGGTTTCCTGGTAGTAACGTTATTAGGTCTCAATTTTCGGACAGAGAAAAACATTCATCCATTTTGATTTGATCGTAAGGGTCTAAAAGCATGGCTATCCGCTGATCATCATACTGCTTGATATCAATGATATGCCTGTCAGTGCACAGACAGGGAAGCATAAGGCTTGTCATTCTGGCCAGTGTTTCTGATAAAACCAGTTCTTTCCGACTCTGTCCCCAACTGAGACGATTAAGTGTCATGGCCGATGTCAACATCATCATCATTCTCCGACTCCTCCTCCAGTGGGAGTTCCTTATCCTCCTCCTCATTTGAAGTTTCTCCAGTTACAGGGTGGACAGCGATATACATTAGCTGTTCTTCCTCTGCTGTCACACCCTGCTGAATGAGCATCTGCGCCAGATATGAAGGGAGTTGCCACTGCTTGTCCTTAAAACAACACATGCTCCCTGCAGAGACCGATGCTTGACAAAATCATTCTTGTCTTTACGCTGCTAGTATAGATGTGCTAGCATGTGCGTTGGATTCCAACAAGTTTGAACATAGTGGATTAACCCTTTCAGGAACCTACCATATTTCACCTTAAAGGGTTATTCCCATCTTAGACAATGGGGGCATATCGCAAGGATATGCCCCCATTGTCTCATAGGTGCGGGTCCCACCGCTGCGACCCGCACCTATTTTGAGAACGGAGCCCCAAAAGTGAAGGAGGGCACACTGCGCATGCACAGCCACCCTCCTTTAATTTCTATGAGACCACTGAAAATAGCAGAGAGCTGCATAGAAATGAATGGGAGTGTTTGCCGCGCATGCGTGGTGCACTCCCATTCATTTCTATGGGAGCAGCAGGGAGCTGCGCCTGGTGGTGGCAGGCGCACCGCTCTCCACTCTGTTATCAATATAGGTGCGGGCCCTATAAGACAATGGGGGCATATCCTAGCGATATGCCCCCATTGTCTAAGATGGGAATACCCCCTTAAAGGGTTTCTGTCACCAGAAATCACCCTATTAAACCAAGTGTCATTTGCAATGAGCAAATGACACTTGATGACAGTAATGTTAGTCTCCTATTTCTCTGTCCAGCAGTTCAGACAAAAAATAGGTTTTTATAATATGCAAATGACCTCCCCTAGGTGCAGTAGGCGTGAACCTGCACCTAGGAGAGGCCGTAATAACGCCTCTTACCACGCCTCCGTAGCGCTGATTGACAGGGCTGGGCAGCCAGCTCTTTCGGCTCCCGGCCCCTGTACGATCCCGAAATCCCGCGCCTGCGCACTGCGGTACTACATCCGCGCACGCGCGCTGAGAGCCGGCGGCCGCCCGGGTCCCGGCTCCTTCGTGCGCGGATGTACTACGGCAGTGCGCAGGCGCGGGATTTCGGGATCGTACAGGGCCGGGAGCCGAAAGAGCTGGCTGCCCGGCCCTGTCAATCAGCGCTACGGAGGCGTGGTAAGAGGCGTTATTACGGCCTCTCCTAGGTGCAGGTTCACGCCTACTGCACCTAGGGGAGGTCATTTGCATATTATAAAAACCTATTTTTTGTCTAAACTGCTGGACAGAGAAATAGGAGACTAACATTACTGTCATCAAGTGTCATTTGCTCATTGCAAATGACACTTGGTTTAATAGGGTGATTTCTGGTGACAGAAACCCTTTAAGGACCACCCTTTTTAATTTGACATGTGTCACTTTATGTGGTAATATCTGTGGAACGCTTTTACTTAGCCAAGCCATTCTGAGAATGTTTTCTTGTGACACATTGTACTTCATGATAGTGGAAAATGTCAGTCAAAATATTTCATTTTTACTTATAAAAAAATCCCAAATTGACCAAAAATTGGAAAAATATGCAACTTTCCAAATTTCAATTTCTTCAATTTCTCTACTTTCAAAACAGATAGTGATACCTCATCAAATAGTTATTACTTTTCATTTACCATACGGTATGTATACTTTATCATTTTGTAAATGAGTATGGCTTGGTATTACACTTTTTGTGATGTAAATGACTTTTTTTGGCACAGTTTTTATTTTAGAAATGTTTTATGGTGTTCACATGAGGGTTTAGGTCATGTGATTTTTTTATAGAGCAGGTCATTACGGATGTGGCAATACCTAATATGGATTCTTTTTTTAATTTATTTAAGATTTACACAATAAAAGCATTTTTGAAACAAAAAAAAATGTTTTAGTGTCTCCATAGTTTTTTTTTTTTTTGTCCGATTGTCTAACGTAGGGGCTCATTTTTTACGGGATGAGGTGATGGTTTGATTGGTACTATTTTGGGGTACATATGACTATTTGGTCACTTGGTATTTCATTTTTTTATGTAAGGTGACAAAAAATGGTTGTTTTTTGCTCAGTTTTTATATTATTCTTTTTTTATGACATTCAGGTGACAGGGTGGATCATGTGATATTTTTATAGAGCCGGTTGTTACAGATGCAACAATACCCAACACGTCCTTTTTTCTTTCTTCTTTTTGTTTTATTTTTTATACAATTTTATGTGTTTTATTATGGGAAATGAGCTTTTTATTAACTTGAAACTTTATTTTTTTTTTATATAAAAGGGGTCTGATCCCCTCTGCAATGGATTACAATACATCCTGTATTGTAATTAGGTATCAGTGAATCGACTTTGGGTGCTTCATCTGAAGTCGATTCGCATAAAACTTTGTTTTAATACTGTATGGAGCGGGTGCTCCGTACAGTATTAGAATGTATTGGCTCCGATAAGTGAGACATTGTGTAATAACTTCAGAAATTAATTTCTACTGTAAAAAAACCTTTGTATCAAACTCGGGTTGGTTCCAAGTGGAACCCGAGTTTGATACAAAGGTTTTTTACAGTAGAAATTAATTTCCAAAGTTATTACACAAAGTCTTGTGAGACTTCACGAAGTAATAACTTTGGCTCATCTGAGCCAATACATTCTAATACTGTACGGAGCGCCTGCTCCGCACAGTATGAAAACAAAGTTTTATGCAAATCAACTTCGGATGAAGCATCCGAAGTCGATTTGGTCATCCATAATTGTAATGCATTGGATGTCAGCTTTTGCACTAACGCCTGCCTGTGACACCCAGCCTAAGGGGCTGGATCTCACAGGCTTCCATAGAAGGCAAGCCCCGATGCCTATTGAAGGAATTGGGCTGCCTTCTCTGTCATCGGGTCCCTGTCACTGCAGCACGGGGACCCAATAGGGATGTGAAAGGTACCTGTAACCTCCTTAAACCCCCTGCATGCTGCAGTCAGCTTTGGCCGCAGCATACAAGGGGTTAATATGCTGGCATCAGTGATTTCATCGATGCCGGCATATGCAGCAGGGGCCCGACTGTCAGTGACTGCTGGGTCCTTGCCGTTGATTGGGTGGACGCAGTTCCTGCACCAACCCGATCAGCCTGCAGTACATGTACAGCGCCGGTCCTTAAGTCAAGTCCATCCGCACCGTAAATGTACGAATGTACGACTTGAGTCTTCTACGGGTTAAGTGGTATAGCAGCAGATTGTTCTGTTGCTGCAAGTTCACACCCAGGGCCGGCCTTAGGGTAGATGGCGCCCTGTGCAAAACTTTCTCTCGCCCCCCCCCCCCCTTTTATATATATATTTACTTAAAGAAGTATGTGTGCCATCCCATCTCCATTATCCCATACAGAAAAATATAGTGACAGTACTAACGTCATACAGTATAGAGCTATAAATAGAGTTTAGAGATATATAGAGTGATATAGGACTGTATAGAGAGCTATAAATACAGTGCAGAGATATATAGAGTAGGACAGTATATATATATATATATATATATATATATATATATATAAATAAATACACTGTATTTATAGCTCTCTATACTGTCCTATATCACACTATATATCTCTGCACTGTATTTATACCTTTCTATATTGTCCTATATCACTCTATTCTCTATATATCTCTGCACTGTATTTATAGCTCTATACAGTCTGACTTTTAATACTGTCACTATATTTTCCTGTATGGGATAATGGAGATGACACACACATAGCTCACATCACTAAACCCCTCACTGGTGTTTAATCATGTGTGAGTTATGTGTGCCATGACTGCCATCTCTATTATGCTATACAGGATGGGGCCTTAAGTATATAAAATAAGGATGGGGCCTTAAGTATATGGATGGGGCCTTAAGTATATGGATGGGGCCTTAAGTATATAGTCCCGCTCCCAATTAACCCCCCCCCCCCGGTCATCACGTTGTTTGGGGGCACTTAATTACAGCAGTGCAGCCGCTAACTTTCCCCTACCACCCTCTGAGTCCTTCTGCACATGTGTGACGTCAGCCCAGGGCTGGCTCCAGGTTCAGGTGGGGCCTTGGGCGATAAAGTCTCAGAGGGCCCCCTTACAGAGTGATAACTATCTGTGTATAGATAATATAGTAGATGTCCCCTGCAGTCCTTTGTAACTGTAGAGGTAACACAGTGATGGCTATCTGAGTATAGAAAATGTAGTAGTGTTACCTGCAGTCCTGTGTAAAATTACAGATAACACTAGTACTGATAATGTGGTACTACCACAGATCAGCATCTTGTGCCCCCATCAGACCTCAGATCAACACAATGTGCCCCATCAGACCTCAGATCAACACAATGTTGCCCCCATCAGACCTCAGATCAACACAATGTGCCCCCATCAGACCTCAGATCAACACAATGTGCCCCCATCAGACCTCAGATCAACACAATGTGCCCCCATCAGACCTCAGATCAGCGTCTTGTGCCCCATCAGACCTCAGATCAACATCTTGTGTCCCCCTTCAAACCTCAGATCAGCGTCTTATGCCCCCATCAGACCTCAGATCAGCGTCTTGTGCCCCCATCAGACCTCAGATCAACACAATGTGCCCCCATGAGACCTCAGGTCAGCGTCTTGTGCCCCATCAGACCTCAGATCAACATATTGTGTCCCCCTTCAGACCTCAGATCAGCGTCTTGTGCCCCCATCAGACCTCAGATCAGCGTCTTGTGCCCCATCAGACCTCAGATCAGGGTCTTGTGCCCCCTCAGACCAGCATCTTGTGCCCCCCCTCAGACCTCAGATCAACATCTTGTGCCCCCATCAGACCTCAGATCAGCATCTTGTGCCCCATCAGACCTCAGATCAGCACAATGTGCCCCATCAGACCTCAGGTCAGCGTCTTGTGCCCCATAAGACCTCAGATCAACATCTTGTGTCCCCTTCAGACCTCAGATCAGCGTCTTGTGCCCCCATCAGACCTCAGATCAGCGTCTTGTGCCCCATCAGACCTCAGATCAGCGTCTTGTGCCCCATCAGACCTCAGATCAGCGTCTTGTGCCCCATCAGACCTCAGGTCAGCGTCTTGTGCCCCCATCAGACCTCAGATCAGCGTCTTGTGCCCCATCAGACTCAGATCAGGGTCTTGTGCCCCCCTCAGACCAGCATCTTGTGCCCCCCTCAGACCTCAGATCACATCTTGTGCCCCCCATCAGACCTCAGATCAGCATCTTGTGCCCCCATCAGACCTCAGATCAGTGTCTTGTGCCCCATCAGACCTCAGATCAACACAATGTGCCCCCATCAGACCTCAGGTCAGCGTCTTGTGCCCCATAAGACCTCAGATCAACATCTTGGTGTCCCCCTTCAGACCTCAGATCAGCGTCTTGTGCCCCCATCAGACCTCAGATCAGCGTCTTGTGCCCCATCAGACCTCAGATCAGCGTCTTGTGCCCCATCAGACCTCAGATCAGCGTCTTGTGCCCCCATCAGACCTCAGGTCAGCGTCTTGTGCCCCCATCAGACCTCAGATCAGCGTCTTGTGCCCCCATCAGACCTCAGATCAACGTCTTGTGCCCCCCTCAGATCAGGGTCTTGTGCCCCCATCAGACCTCAGATCAGGGTCTTGTGCCCCCCCCTCAGACCAGCGTCTTGTGCCCCCCACAGACCTCAGATCAACATCTTGTGCCCCCATCAGACCTCAGATCAGCGTCTTGTGCCCCCTCAGACCAGCGTCTTGTGCCCCCCCTCAGACCTCAGATCAGCCCACCAGCCACTTTAAAAAAGCATACTTACCTGTCCTGCGCTGCCGCTGCCATCAGGTTCCGCGCTCCACTGTCTTCCCTGCCGGCGCGCACTATGACCTGACGCAGCGTAAAGTGGCTGGGTGGGCAATCTGAGGTCTGAGGGGGGCACAAGACGCTGTACAGGAGCAGGCCGGGAGTAAAGCGCCCTGTGCAACCGCACGGGTCGCACACCCCAAAGGCCGGCCCTGTTCACACCACATACTGTATGAACAGCTGAAATGTGAGGACTGTCTCCTGGACATTGCCATTACCTTGAACAAGCCAGTGTATTTAAAAAGTGTTGCACGACTAGGTCATCACATGTGCCATTCCGGGAGAATGTGATATTTCCCCCAGGTTCAGGGCAGCAACAGAGTTGTGGCCATTGTCGCTGACCACCTTGCCCAGATGAAGTTGACAGGGTGACAGCCAGCAAGATGTTTGCTGCTCGATGTACTTTAGCAACTGCTCGCCTGTGTGGCTACTCTCACGCAGACTGATCAGCTCCAACACTGCATTGCAATGCTTGACCTGACAAGTATTGGGAAGGAGCGAGAGTAGGAGAAATACTGTGCCCTGCTACTGTTGGAGATGGGGGGAGGAGGTGGAGGAGTGCCTGCTCTGGAACCAGGCTGACACAATCATGGGGGTGTCAAGAGGACCTAGATTGTTGCTGGGGTGCTTCCTCATTGCTGATGCAAAAAACATTGACCCAGTGGGCCATGAAAGACGTGAACTGTCCCTGACTGTAACAGCTGCTCCAGGTGTCCACCATGTCTTGCACCTTGCCGCATAGCAACAATACTAAGGAGCACCCCACAATTGTCCACCACAGAGCAGAGCAGACTCTACTAAATAGTACATCAGTGACTGACCAGCCTGCAACTTGGCCAGGTGGAGGATCATCTTGTAAACCAGCTAATTGGTGGTCGAGAAAAGTTTTTTATGGCCACACATTCTGTTACAGATGTCTCATTAAGGAGTAGAGGACAATCTATGGATGCCACTATTTACACCCCTAACACAGGTATGCATTAGATCCCCTGCCTCCTCCTTAACCTTCTCCTCAGGGCAGTCCAAACTCTCACTGCTCTCACACAAGTCATGGGAGACTCTCTGGACTATCTGCCATAGGCATGGTGGCGTTTTCTTTCCACTTCTAAGGAAAAACAAAGGCACCACACTAAGAAGGTGCAGTGAAGACAGAGAGGACTCCACTGAAAGACCTTTCTGGGTCTGCAAGGAGGAGGAGCAGGAGGAATGCTGTGACCCCTGGCTCCAAGGCATGGCATCGGACTGAAAAGTCACCTCCACGTCATCCTGCTGTGACTGAGAGGAGGAGAGAGCTATCCAATCCACAATCTCATCCTCTTTCTCCTCACTGATAATGTTGTGCCTTTCCAAAGCCAGGAATAACTGCAGACAACTAACATAGTAACATAGTAACATAGTTTATAAGGCCGAAAAAAGACATCTGTCCATCCAGTTCGGCCTGTTTTCCTACAAGTTGATCCAGAGGAAGGCAAAAAAAAACCCTGTGAGGTAGAAGCCAGTTTTCCCCACTTCAGGGAAAAAAATTCCTTCCCGACTCCAATCAGGCAATCAGAATTACTCCCTGGATCAACGACTCCTCTCTAGTAACTATAACCTGTAATATTATTACCCTCCAAAAATACATCCAGGCCTCTCTTGAACTCTTTTAGTGAACTTACCATCACCACCTCCTCAGGCAGAGAGTTCCATAGTCTCACTGCTCTTACCGTAAAGAATCCTCTTCTATGTTTGTGTACAAACCTTCTTTCCTCCAGACGCAGAGGATGGCCCTCGTCACAGTCACAGTCCTGGGGATAAATAGATCGTGGAGAGATCTCTGTACTGACCTCTGATATATTTATACATAGTTATTAGATCTCCCCTCAGTCGTCTTTTTTCTAAAGTGAATAAGTCTAATTTTGATAATCTTTCTGGGTACTGTAGTCCACCCATTCCAGTTATTACTTTAGTTGCCCTCCTCTGAACCCTCTCCAGCTCTGCTATGTCTGCCTTGTTCACAGGAGCCCAGAACTGTACACAGTACTCCATGTGTGGTCTGACTAGTGATTTGTAAAGTGGCAGGACTATGTTCTCATCACGGGCATCTATGCCTCTTTTGATGCAGCCCATTATCTTATTGGCCTTGGCAGCAGCTGTCTGACACTGGTTTCTGCAGCTTAGATTTCTGTTCACTAAAATTCCTAGGTCCTTTTCTATGTCAGAGTTACCCAATATTTTACCATTTAGTATGTACTGGTGACTTGCATTATTCCTTCCCATATGCATAACTTTACATTTGTCAGTGTTAAACCTCATCTGCCACTTCTCTGCCCAAGCCTCCAGTCTATCCAGATCCATCTGTAGCAGTGTACTGTCCTCTTCTGTGTTAATTACTTTACACAGTTTAGTGTCATCTGCAAAAATTGATATTTTACTGTGCAAGCCTTCTACAAGATCATTAATAAATATATTGAAGAGAATAGGGCCCAATACTGACCCCTGTGGTACCCCACTAGTTACAGTGACCCAATCTGAGTATGTACCATTAATAACCACCCTCTGTTTTCTATCACTGAGCCAGTTACTTACCCACATACAGACATTTTCTCCCAGGCCAAGCATTCTCATCTTATATACTAACCTTTTATGTGGTACAGTGTCAAATGCTTTGGAGAAGTCCAGATATACGACATCCATTGATTCGCTGCGGTCTAGTCTAGAACTTACCTCCTCATAGAAACTGATTAAATTGGTTTGACATGACCGATCCCTCATGAAGCCATGCTGATATGGAGTAATTTGCTTATTTTCATTGAGGTACTCCAAGATAGCATCTCTTAGAAAACCCTCAAACAGTTTACCCACGACAGATGTTAAACTTACCGGCCTATAGTTCCCAGGCTCTGTTTTTGGACCCTTTTTGAATATTGGCACCACATTTGCTATGCGCCAATCCTGTGGAACACTCCCTGTCAGTATAGAGTCCTTAAATATCAGAAATAAGGGTCTGGCGATGACATTACTTAATTCTCTTAGGATACGGGGGTGTATGCCATCCGGTCCTGGCGATTTGTCTATTTTAATCTTTTTAAGACGCAGCTCTACTTCTTCCTGGGTCAGACAGGGCATTTTTAATGGGGAATTTACTTTTATATTCTGCATTTCATCTGACAGTTTATTTTCCTCAGTGAATACAGTGGAGAAAAAGATATTTAGTAGCTTTGCTTTCTCCTCATCGCTCTCTGCAACTCCCCCCTCATTACTCTGTAAGGGGCCGACACCTTCAGGTTTATACTTTTTACCATTTATATAATTAAAGAACATTTTAGGGTTAGTTTTACTTTCTTTGGCGATTAATCTCTCGGTCTCTAGTTTGGCTGTTTTTATTTGTCTTTTACATATTCTATTTTTTCCTTGTAGTTTTTCAATGCTTCCTCGCTCCCCTCCTGTTTTAGTGATTTAAATGCTTTCTGTTTGTCATTTATTGCTTTCTTTACAGTTCTGTTTTATCCACATTGGTTTTTTCTTGTTCCTTAACCTTTTATTCCCATAAGGTATGTACCTCTCACAATTAGATATTAGGATGCTTTTAAAAATATCCCATTTTGTGGCTGTATTTTTATTTTTGAGGACTTTGTCCCAGTTAGTTAGGCCTATGGCCTCTCTTAGTTGGCTAAATTTAGCTTTTTGAAGTTAGGTATTTTTGTTCCTCCCTGAAGAAACGCTCTTTTAAATGACAATTGGAAGGTTATTATATTATGGTCACTATTTCCTAGGAGTCCCCCGACCTGCACATCTGTTGTTCTGTCAGGTCTATTGGTTAATACTAAGTCCAGTATGGCCGTCCCTCTAGTGGGGTCCTGAACCAGTTGGGAAAGGTAATTGTCTTTGGTTATTTCCAAGAACCTGTTTCCTTTTATGAGATATACAGGTTTCAGTTTTCCAGTCTATATCTGGGTAGTTGAAATCCCCCATAATAACGACTCCATTATGATTTGCCA
>ONZH01005180.1:0-31272 GCA_900303285.1 Rhinella marina | reverse complement strand
AACACCTAAACATGGCTTTACACTGAATGACTATAATTAAAACATTAAAAGGTCACAGTCTAGATTTGATATTATACACAGAACTGGTAATATCTACCTGGCCTGAGCATTACATTATCGACATCTCATTCAAGTCTTCAGCCACCAAACACCAAAACAAGGAACCAGTGAAGCAGGATTCTTAAAGTGTACCTAAAATTAATTTTTCTAATATACTTTTTTAATGTTTTCCCAGCAAAATTGGCATTTGATGTTCAGTTGCCTATCATGCTTTAGAATCCATATCCCGTACACTGTTGTATACTGGAGTATGGACTTCCCTGTAGCCATACTGAGCACTGTACAGACAGGAGCATTGCTGCTCTTTCCTGTCCCAGTGCTACTGTCCTAAAGCCTGGCATAGATTGGCTATGTCAGGCTTTAGCAGAGTGGGCACAGGCAGAGGAGTTCCTGCCTTGCACCTGCCTTCCTCTGCTAATAGCCTGCTTACCACATCAGTACAAGCTATTAACAGAACTAACTCCACAAGATCTATCACATATTCTTTTGACTGCCATTAATAATTCTTCTATACAAACTAACTTCAGTTTGAGACATAATCAACTATTACTGCCAAACTCAGCCATTAAACATCTTAACCTCAAAGCTTTTGTCAACTTTGTACTTTAAAGTGCCTCTATAAACTAAACTCTACTTCACAAATAACTAAGACAGCAAGGTGATTAAACACATTTTAAGGAAGTACAGATAGAACAACATTGATGCAATTTACATTCCACACCAATGAAACATTAAGCTGACAGTTATTACAATTATTTACATTACAATAATTTGTTTCAGAATTCTTTTATATGACAAAATATATTTACTTATACTTACACAGTTTTCCTAAATAACAAAGGGCTCAAGTTAAAATATTTTCAACTTACAATAGTCTTTTCTGAGCCATCATTACTTGATCAACAGATGGCTCATGAGATTGACTGGAAGATCCAGCAAACAGGTCTGGGCATATCGCTGGAAATTTGTGCATCATATTGAGAATAAGTAGACCCAAAAGCAGATGTTGTATTACTGAAGTTCATGGAACCTCTCTACAGTACAGAACAGAGCTGCATATGTACACTGCTCTCTACTATTTCTCCAAGTGGAAGACTCCTCCCTACCTGTTTCATCTACAATGATCTCTACGTTCTCTATGATCTCTATGTTCCAGGTACCCCATTGGTCTCTAACTGTGCTACATGTAAGTACTGTTGTCTACCTGTGCTATATGTACTGTACTACAACTCTGCTCCAGGTGCCAGACTGTTATCTACAGGTTTATCCGGTACTAGACTGCTATTTACCTGCACTCTATTTACTGGGCTGCTCTCTGTGCTAGACTTATTAGACTGCACTCGACCTGTGCTTTATGTACTCTAATACTCTGTGTTCCATGTATTACATGTACTGTACTACTCTCTACCTGTACTCCATATACTGTGCTGCTCTCTGAGGTTGATGTACTAGACAGCACTCTATTTATGCTACTCTACATGTATTGTACTGTTCTCTACTTGTATTCATGTACTGTGCTGCTCTCTAACTGTGTTCCATGTTTTGGACTGTACTCTATCTGAGCTATATGTACTGTACTTATCTCTAACTTTGCTCCATGTACTTGATTGCGCTATACTTTTAATCCACATGTTAAATTGCTAACTACCAATGCAGCTTTTCCTAAGCACACTGGGTGGAAGGGGTTTCATTTTATATGCTTACTTTATGTTAATCATGAAGAGGCTCCTGTCCTCAACATATGCAGTGATTTACTAGCTTTCATTAGTTCTTCTGTTTCATGTAAGAACTTGTTTTTAACTTTTAGTTATCTAATTATATTTGTTTACTCTTAATATTCTGTTAGTTAACATTTTGTGGCTTTGAAAATATCTGCCTGTTTTTCAGAAAGTTATGATGTAAAATTACAGTATTTTCAAGTTACAGTGGTTGCCCTGCAACAAATCAATATTGTAGATTGAGAGGCTGTATTCTTTTGTGTTTTCCTCTTTTTTAGTCCTTTTTTTCTGTAATTCAGTTTCCCCCATACCGTTAGGCTAGATGTGATTTGCAATTTTATTTCTAAAATTCTAACCATCCCTACTAACGTTGAGCTTTATTAATATAAAAATATGCAACATAACAACCGCTAAACTGTCTTCCATGCTTGTTAATATCTGCATGAGTTCAAAGGCTAATTCCATATCATATATTATTAACATTCTAAACTGTTCAGAAGTTTGTGCTGATCACTAAAGCACTTGCATGAAGGATACATAATCCAGAGAGGTCTTTTCCCAGAACATTTCTTGTTCCTACTACAGTATATTCTCTCTGTTAGAGTGATATATTTTTTTTCTCTTCTGCTGTGTTTTTCATCCCTTATCAACACATTTTTCTTTTTGAATCTTGTATTTTTTCCACTGAGAGATGAAAGTGTTCCATGCAGCACTAAGAGCAAATATTTTAGCAGATAACCTGAATAATTTTACACACATTATGTGAGACCCAAACTACAATAGCAACTATTTAACCTCCTAACAGTCGCATTGAAAAAAACTCCCAAAAATTGACTTTTTTTATTGTAAATTTTGAATATGTGTCTGAAGTAAATCTTGTTGGCGCACATCTCAGGGGACACAATTGCATTTTTAACCCCTTAGTGACATAATTAATTTTAGCCTTAAGGACCAGTAACATTTTCCTCTTTTGTGTTCCAGCAGTCATAACTTTTTAATTAATTCACTAATTCACAGCGTTCACTGTGTGGTATAAATAACATAACTTTATTATAGAAGTGAGTACAATGATGATAATAGCAAACATATTAACTATATATTTATTATTTTTCCTTTCCTCCTGCAGGCTGTCATCTCCCCAACTGCCCCCTCCTCCCCCAGACTTAAGAGGAGGGGGCAGCTGATTTAGCTGCTCATATCTCTTATTTGATAGCAGCTAGAGATATGGGCTGCCATTCCAAGCTTTCAAACAATACCAGAATTACAGAATTGTCTTCACTACATGGGAAGATTTCACTGTTAGAAATCAGGATGCAGTGAATACAGCCGAAAGTGAAAATAAAAGCAGGTTTTACCAGGTTTATTCCTGACTTGATTTCTAACAATGATTTCTCCTGTTTATGCTATGCAAATTCTATCAATCTGATCTTTTATGAAAGCTTGGAATGCCAGCCCATGTTTCTAGCTGCTGACAATCCAGAGATATGAGCAGTTAAAGCAGCCCTCCCCCCTTTTCTGCCGGAGCTGTGCTGAGGCAGAACAGTTAAAGGGGTTTTCCGAGTTATTTTCTTGTCCTTTGTATGTTTCTAACTAGTCAAATACAACAGCTTTTCCATACACTTTCTGCTTCTAAAGCTGCTGGTTTATCAGATTTCACTCAGGGTCACATGACCTATGATGTCAGCTTGCCTCCCTGCTAATCTTATATTCGTGCACAGAGCCTGTACACAAGACACTGTACACTGTTCTGGCCATGCCCCCCTGCTCTGCCGCTACTGCTATCTGCTCTCTCCCTGGGTTCTTTCAGATAAAACATTAACCCCTTCAGCCAGAACACACTGAAGGCGTTACAACAGCAGCTGCAGATGTAAAGAGACACAGGATCTGCCCTCCTCACCCTACAGACACAGAGCTGACTGGGGCTGATCTGGAGGAGATGCAAAGTATTGTATTCTACAAGAACGGGTAGGGGGAAGACCCTGTGTGTATCAGCAGTGTCATTGTACAGCTGGCACTTGTAGTCCTACACATACAACATGCTGCTGAGTATTCCAGCAGACATGTCACTCAGGCCAGCTCTTGTATTCACTGCCTTTGCATAGCAGGAAGGGGGAGGGGCAGAGATTGTTATTACTGCATGTAAACAAAGGCCAGAGGAGAACCAGGGAAATTAGAAATTAGATTAGATTTTTTTTGTCTAAAACTTGCTTAACTTAGTTATATATTGCTGCCCATCAGATTTACAGTACTATACATTTTTTTTCATAACTCGGACAACCCCTTTAAGTGCTTTTCCCAGAGCCCAAGCCAAGCTTGGGTAAAACTGTTAGCTGTTTAAATACATAATAATCATTGTTTGTTAACATTTATTTGAATCCCATCTCCATAATATGTTTGATTAGCATGTTACAACATGAACATGTAGTTAAAATGTCCCTTTAACCCGCTATGTCATGGTATGTCTGAACCCTCTCCAGCTTTGCTATGCCTTGTTCACAGGAGCCCAGAACTTTATACAGTACTCCATGTGTGGTCTGACTATTGATTTGTAACATGGCAGGACTATCTTCTCATCACATGCATCTTTTGATGCAACCCATTATCTTATTGGCCTTGGCAGCTGCTATCTGACACTAGTTTCTACAGTTTAGTTTTCTGTCCACTAAAATTCCTAAGTCCTTTTCCATGTCAGTGTTAGCCAGTGTTTTACAATTTAGTATGCACTGGTGACTTGCATTATTCCTTCCCATGTGCATAACCTTACATTTATTAGTGTTAAACCTCATCTGCCACTTATCTGCCCAAGCCTCCAATCTATCCAGATCCATCTGCAGCAGTATCCTGTGCTCTTCAGTGTTAATTATGTTACACAGTTTAGTGTCATCTGCAAAAATTGATATTTTACTGTGCAAGCCTTCGACAAGATCATTAATAAATATATTGAAGAGAATAGGACCCGATACTAACCCCTGTAGTAACTCACTGCACTGAGCCAGTTACGAACTCACATACAGCCATTTTCTCCCAGTCCAAGAATTCTCATTTTATATACTAACCTTTTATGTGGTACCGTATCAAATGCTTTGGAGAAGTCAAGATGTATGATATCCATTGAGTCACCATGGTCAAGTCTAGAACTTACCTCCTCATAGAAACTGATTAAATTAGTTTGACATGACTGATCCCTCATGAAGTCATGCTGATACGACGTTATTCGCTTATTTTCATTGACATACTCCAAGATAGCATCTCTTAGAAAACCTTCAGTTTACCCACGACAGATGTTAAACTTACCGGCCTATAGTTTCCGGGCTCCGTTTGTGACCCCTTTTTCAATATTGGCACTATGTTTGCTAAGCACCAATCCTGTTGAACACTCTCTGTCAGTATAGAGGGGCACATTTATTAAGTGTTTTAGACACCAGTCTAATAAAGCCCTAAACTGGTGGAGGATCAGCTGAAGTTATGAAGAGGCGCAGGCCTTTCCGTAACTTTGGCGCATCCAGCAACAGTTCTAAATGTAAGACAGCTTCCTAGCTGTCTTACATTTTGACCTTTTTCGAAGCCTGAAACAGGCATAGAAAATAGTACAGTAAATGAGACTGGCCTGCCCCCCATCCCCATCCATGACACGCCCACAATTTTAAACCTGGTGTCACCAGGGCAAAGGCACAGATAGCGGCACAACTAACCGCTGCGCTCCTGTCTACATCTGAAATACGCCTAATATAGGCGTATTTCAGCATTATAAATGACTAAATTTCCTCCGTGAATACAGTGGAGAAAAAATATTTAAAAGCTTTGCTTTCTCCTCATCGCTCTCTGCAACTCCCTCTCCTCATTCTGTAAAGGGCCAACACCTTCAGATTTATAATTTTTACCATTTATATAATTGTATTTCCTTATAGTTATTCAAGGCTTCCTTGCTACTCTCCTGTTTTAGTGATTTAAATGCTTTTTTTGTCAATTATTGCTTCCTTTACATTTCTATTTATCCACATTGGCTTTTTCTTGTTCTTCATCCTTTTATTCACATAAGATATGTACTTCTCATAACAGTTTAAGATGTTTTTTTTTATAAATATCCCATTTTGTGGCTGTATTTTTATTTTTGAAGACATTGTCCCAGTTAGTGAGGCCAATGGCCTCTCTTGGTTAAATTTAGCATTTTTGAAGTTTGGTATTTTTGTGCCTCCCTGAAGAAATACTATTTTGAATGACAATTGGAAGGTTATTATTTTATGGTCACTATTTCCCAGGTGTCCCCCACCCTGGAAATCTGTTGTTCTGTCAGGTTATTCTGTTGTTCTACTGGTTAGTACAAAGTCCAGTGTGGCTGTCCCTTCAGTCAGTTTCTGAACCAGTTGGGAAAGGTAGTTGTCTTTGGTGATTGTCAAGAACCTGTTTCCTATATGAGTTCTACAGTTTTCAGTTTCCCAGTCTATATCTGGGTAGCTGAAGTCCCCCATAATAACAACCTCATTATGATTTGCTGCTTCGTCTATCTAGTTTAGTAGTAGACTTTCTGTGGACTCTGGTATATTAGGTGGCTTAAAACAAACTCTTATCAGTATTTTATTATTGTTTTTGCCTCCATGTATTTCTATCCACAGTGACTCCCGAAGTATGGGCTTACATAAAAGCAAATCCCTTCCCCTCTCCAGTTTTGATGATCCTTTCTAAGCATACTGTAACCCTGTACGTTAACCACCCAGTCATGTCTCAGTTATTCCCACCATGTCATAGTCCTCCTCACACATCACTAATTCCAGTTCTCCAATTTTATTCAGGCTTTTAGTTAGGCTTTTGGCATTAGTATACATACAATTAAGAGGGTTTTTTTTTATATTTTTTACCCTACACCTTTCCATATGAACTGTTCTAGTCTCTCCGTCCACTACTAGTTTCATTACCTCGTCCCAGGTCTCTATGCACTATCTTACTCTTCTATAATGTATTTATCCTTCCTCCAGTCCCTAGTTTAAACACTCCTCCAACCTTCCAGCCATCTTTCTCCCAAAACAGCTGCACCTTCCCCATTGAGATGTAGCAGATGTAGTAGGGGTTACTTTAGCTGACAGAGAAGTCAGCCCAGTTCTCCAAGAATGCAAACTGCTCCTTCCTACACCAGTTCTTGAGCCACTTGTTAACCTCCCTAATCTCCCAATGCCTTCCTGGTGTGGTTTGTGGTACAGGTAGTATTTCGTAAAACACTACCTTTGAGGTCCTTGCCCTAAGCTTGTGACCTAAATCCCTAAAATCATTTTTAAGAATGCTCCACCTACCTCTAACTTTTTCATTGGTTCCAATGTGGACCATGAACGCTGGATCTTCGCCAGACCCTACCAGTAATCTGTCAACTTGATCCATGATATGTCAAACTCAAACACCAGGAAAACAAGAAACCATTTGACAATTCCAGTCTTTGTGACTGATGAACCTATCTGTATCATTTCTGTTCCTAAAGCAAGGAGGAGTGCTGTTTGACCATCACACATTTGACCAAGCTATGATTGGCTATTATTCTCCTCCTCCTGTCTGAACTCAGGACCATGGAAATGGATGAGGAGGTTACATTAATCTTCTAGTTTTCAGTTAATAACTGAACAAGCAAAGTTGGGGAAGCACAAAGGCTTAGTAGTTAACACTGCTGTTTAGCAGCACTAGGGTGATGGGTTTAAATCAGAGGACAACATCTGCATGGAGTATGTTCTCTGTGATTTGTTGCTTTCCTCTTACAAACTGACAGGTTAATTTGGAATTTAGATTGTGAGCACAGACAGGGACAGGTGTGAGTGGTGATCGTCCCTGTACAGTGCTGTAGAACATGATAGAGTTCAGGGGCGGACATATCACCTGTGCAGCCGGTTCAGCTGCACAGGGGCCCAGAGAGGGAGGGGGGGGTCCTTCCCAGTGCCATCAGTGGTGTTTTTTTTTACATGTATTTTATTATTTATTTCCCCTCTCTCTGCCAGCATAACCTGTGCACCTTGGGGTGGGGGCTGATTAGAGCTTACTGTCAATCTGCTGCTTTTCTGCCTGTACTCCATAGTGAAGGACCTGGGATGACATCACAGTCATGTGATCTGTTCAAAACTGGAAGTGGTGGTAGGACCTGTGATAAGGTCACCATCATGTGACCAGTGCAGAATGAGGCAGCGCTCAGTAGTGGAGACCTGTGATGCCCTGAAATGTGAGTGCCAGAGACATGCTGGGAGATGTGGTTCTCCTCATTATATCTCCTCCCTGCTTAGTGGGAGGGAAATATGTTATTTAACCGGGGGTGTATGTTAGAGGGGCTGAAGGGAGGGGAGAGGGTGTGAGTTACATGGGACTGTATGTTACAGAAGATTGGGGGAAATGACTGGTGCTATTTACATGGGACTGTATATTATAGAGGACTGGAGCATAAGGAGAGATGTTATATACATGGGACTGGATATTATAGAGGACTGGAGGGTAGGGAGTAATGTTATTTACATAGTACTATGTGTTGGAGGGGCTGAAGGAGGGGATTTAAGTTATTTACGTGGGACTGTATGTTACAGAAGAATGTAAAGAAGAGCGGTTATATACATGGGACTGTATCTTATATAAGAGAAGTGGGAGAGGACTAGTGTTATTTACATAGGACTGCGTGCCATAGAAGACTGGAGGGAGAAGAGTGATGCTATTTACATAGGACTGCATGGTAGAGAAGACTGTAGGGAGAGGACAGGCAATAAAATGTATGGGGGCACTACAGAGAAGATTATAACTCCAGGGGGTACGGCAGGAGGCATTATAATTATAGGGGGCACTGCAGGGAGCATTGTAAATACTGTGGGCAGTGGTGGCGGGCATTACTACTGAGGGCTCCATAGGAGTGCCTTAGGGCCCTTGCAGACGAGCGTAAGACTGAGACATCTCCTGCATCACGGGCCCTGGCTTGAACTCCCGGCACTGAACGGGGTTACATAGCATTATATTGATTTATGATGCTATGTAACCCTTACAGTTCTGTATTGTGTTGGATAACACTAACATAATGCTGTTACACATTCCAGAGCAAGGGAGAGCATCGGAGTATGAAATGTCGGAGGGGTTGAGTGGGGGGAGAAGGGGATACGTCCGGGTTCTGCTCTGAACCCCAACAACTGCTTTAAAGGGCATCTGTCAGCAGTTTTGTACCTATGACACTGGCTTACTTGTTACATGTGCACTTGGCAGCTGTTCATATGTGTCCACATTGCTGCTGCTGATGTTTTAATATAAGCAAATGAGCCTCTAGGAGCAATGGGGATGTTACCATTACACCTAGAGGCTCCGATTTCTTTGCAACTGCCGCACCCTGTCTACATTGACTGGACCCTGCAGTGAAAATGTCACCACAACTGGCCATGGGGGTGGGGGCCCAGGTACATTCCTAGCACAGGGGCCCTCTGCTGTCTGTGTCCGCCCCTGATAGAATTACAGTATGTAAATGAGTAAAAGCAGGGGCATAACCCAGGACACATGGAGTGGCACATAGGAATTTCAGAACAGTTTGTAGCATCAGGCAGAGATCTTGAAAATGTTGAGTAATTGAAATACAAAGTATATTGGAATGTATGTTAACTTTTCATTATAAAATTGTTAAGCTTTATGTTTTTTTTATTTTTAAAAATTACTTTGTAAGTTTAACAATTCATTTATGTCCTTGTTATGCAACCTTTTATAAAGTTGTTCAGTAATGTAATAAAAAGCAAGTCACTTTGTAAAATAAACCATATTTCTATTGTGCATTGCTTGCATATTGTATGAATATAGCCAGTAATGCAAGCAATGGATGTTTTAATTCTATTCACTATGACTACATCCACAGTCACATAAAGATCTCTATTGTAATTATGTTTCATTTTTTTGTGCTGGCTTATACAGTCTCCTTGGAATAGATACGTGTAGGAAATAAAAATCATTATGCAAACATATTGCCTTTGTCATTCTTAAGACAAATGTTTTTATGATGTAAATGTATTTAAAAGAAATAGTTCAGGGGGGGCGTGGGTGGTACCAGTTGATCTCGACTACCTTCTATATTATTACAATAGATCTTTACCTCACCAAAGCTGACTACCAATATACTGTAAAGTGATCTTATTTGATGTCTATACACAATCTATCAATCATAATGAATAGTCATAATATATAAAGGGGTTGTCCACATTTTTTTATTAATACAAACTGCCTGAGCCCTAATAAAATAGTAAATGCACTTCTACTCACCTTTCCATCCCTCTCCAATCCAGTGCTGATCCAGAGCTGCAGTCAGTGACGCAAACTTGTGGCTCCAGTGACATCCCGTATACCACTGCCAGTAACAGGCTGTAGTAGTATATGGAATATTTCCACAGCAGCCACAAGCATTGGTTACTGACTACAGCGCAAGCAATGGAGAACGGGATGGAAAAGTGAGAGGAAGTGCATTTACTATTTTAGGCTACTTTCACACTTGCGTTGTAAGGATCCATTTGTGAGATCCGTTACATGCTCTCATAAACGGTGCAAAACTGATCAGTTTTGTCCTAATGCATTTTGAATGTAAAAAGCAAAGTTCAGAATGCATCAGTTTTGCTTCAGTTTGCTTCAGTTCAGTCAGCATTCCGTTATGGAGGCGGACACTAAAACGCTGCTTGCTGCGTTTTGGTGTCCGCATGACGAAACTGACCCAAAACGGATCCGTCATGACTCACAATGTAAGTCAATGGAGACGGATCCGTTTTCTCAGACACAATAGAAAACAAATCCGTCCCCCATTGACTTTCAATGGAGTTCATGACGGATCCGTCTTGGCTATTTAAAAGAATAAATAATACAACCGGATCCGTTCAGAACGGATGCAGACGGTTGTATTATCATGACAGAAGCATTTTTGCTGATCCATGATGGATCCAGCAAAAACGCTGGTGTGAAAGTAGCCTTATCAGGGCCCAGGCAGTTTAATTAATTAAAATAATGTGGACAACCCTTTTAATTGCAACATTTTACAAATTGTGGATGTAACTGAACTTGTACTGAACCAGCTCCTAGACTGCTCATTTCAACCTTTTACATTTATTTTTCTACTTTACAGCAATATTGATTGATGAAATACTTTTAATAGCTTTATGTTTAAACTGAAAGGTTGAAAGCAGTACAAAATAAAATCATTTGCTTGCGATTATTTTCAACAACGAAGGAATAGGCATAAATCGATTTACATAAATGTCATACCAATGCAGTCAGTCACTTACAACACACAGTTATATGGACAAAAAAAACTATTAGGGTATTTTTCATATGAAAGGGTCTACAAAAGTCTTAGAGATGTTTAAACTTAAAGTTAGTTAGTCAGTCACCTCTAAAATCAGTTTCAAACTAAGCATACCTCCATGTAGGGTTGGTATCCTAAAACCGATCCCTACCTTTCTTGTGAATATCCAGTCCTCTTTTTATTTTTAAGTAAATAAAGTGTTTGGTGCACTGTGGGAGGGGCTGTTCCATTTGGTGCACCATTGCTCTGCCAACTTTACGCCTCAACCTTTTCTTTGAATAACATTACCTGAGATTTCAGAGCTGGTAGTGATGATGACTTAGGACAGGCATGGCCAACCTGCGGCTATCCTGTTGTAAAACTACAATTCCCACCATGCCCTGCTGTAGGCTGATAGCTGAAGGCAGTCTGGGCATGCTGGGAGTTGTAGTTTTGCAACAGCTGGAGAGCCTCAGTTTGGCCATCCCTGACATAGGAGAAGCCAGGTGCACTGAATGGAGTGGCCACACCCACAGTGCACTGAAAACATTATTTGCATATAAATGAAAAAGAGCATTTCTCACAGAGGACTGGAGTTTCCCAAGAAAGGCATGGTCACATGGCAGTATGCTCAATTTGAAACTGATTTAGTAGATGACAGACTCCCTTTAATGCGTCATGCTGTACGCTCCATTGACTATGAAATGAGAAGTTTAATGTCTTTGCATGTAGTAATGTCCAAGTAATTTACATACAGCAAAAATGATAAATTCCATATGTCATGAATATCTGCTGCATTTGCTTGTTGGGAATACCTATTGCTCCCTGCAGCCTAGCTGTGTGGGTCACCAGAGGACACCACTCGCTGTCTCTTGTAGTAACCGCCACCAACCAACATGTGTAACCGCAGAACATAAATAGCATGTACGGCACACAAATTTACAGTGCAGCAATGTTGTAAGTGATTATACTGCCCCACATCAGGATTATCCAGCAGACCACCATAGGTGCTTACCACAGCCTTTCTCTGTAGCCCTGCAATAAATCTGAATGTGCACAACTATGCATATGCATATAGGGTGAATTTATCAATATTGTCATTTCTAATGCCAGTATTAATCTAGTTTACAGTGGAATGAAATATGCCACAATTATTAAGTACGCACCTCTAAAAATGTTGCTGCATCTTGGCAGGTCTGTGTGCCAGAATCTGAAATCTGTGCCAGGCGTGATATGCTAAAATTCTGATGTATCTTCAATTTCTGTACACCAGAAAACTAAATTTATGCCAGCAAGGATGTGGAGTACATTTCAGATGTACAGTAATGTAAACTAGCTTTCAGGTGTATATGTTGTTAACCAGTTCAAGATCAAATAATTTACAAGCCCCCCCACCCAATGTTTCTGAGCAGGCAAATTTTGTTTTTATAATACATGTCTGTGATCTGTCATTACGTTTTTTTCTCTTCAATTTTGTAAATACAGTAATATTTGCACTTTTTTCAGTGATACATGGGGCTTCAGTTTTATGCCATTCATAGTTTTTGTTTTCATTTTATATATTTGAGAAAATGTTTTAGAGAAAAAGTAGATTTTTTAGTTTTTCCAATTTCCTTGTTACTGGCACAATGTGCAACTACAATAAGTTCTTCAATTATGATCAGTTTCCATAATGAGGAAATTGAAATCCATAGTTTTTGTTTTTATAGCACTCACTTTGAGCTAAAAAAAAAATACATAACGACCATGATCTTCAGGTTAATACAATTATAGTGATACCAAATTTATATGATTTTTATAAATTAATGTATTATAAAAATGTCTTTGCATCGCTATATTCTGATAACTTTTTTACATTTCCGTCTATAGAGATGTTTCAGGGCTTCATTTTTGCAAGGCCAACTGTACTATTTATTAGTACCATTATGTTCAATTTTTTGTGGGCAGCAAAGCAACCAAAAACATTAAATCAGCATTTTTATATTTTTCCATTACAGCATTCACCACACAACAAATATTTTTTATATTTTAATAGTTCAGACATTCAGAGAAAGCAATGGTTATTTTTTGTTTTATGTTTTATTTTTTTCATGTGTAATATTGGGAAATGAGGTGATTGAAAATGTAATATTTTTGTGTTTTTATATTTTAAAAACTTTTTTTTTTAGTCCCCTCAGGGGACTTGGACATGTAATCATTTATACTATAGACTGCAATAGTATACTATTGCAGTCTATTGGAGTTATGCAGGAATCCAGCCAGCAGCAGGGCTTAACAGGCAGGTTCCTATGGCAGGTCTGGGAGCCTTCACAAGACACCAGGCTGCCATAGTAACCAATTGAAAACCTCACAATTTCACCTCGGGGACTCTGATTGCAAGACAGATGGAGCCCCATCTATGCCTAACCTCTTATGTGTTGTCAGGACAGGGAAAGATGAGCGAGAACGCTGAGCTTAAACCCCCCTCTTTTCCTGCCTTTTGCCTAAACACGCTAAATTTGTGAATCGACAACTAGAAGCCGGTCCCTTCCTATCTCAGTGCACAGAATAAGACGAGGAAGGGAAAAACAGATATGGCAGATAAAGGCGGTAAACTCAAAAAAGAACTAAAACCTAAATGACAAGCAGGGAATGAATCGTAGGTGAACCCAGTCAAAAACTGGGGACAAACGAGACAAACGAGCTGCAAACAACACAAAGGTACACGAAAATCGTCAGGCAAAAACAGGTCAAGCGGTCCAGGTCAGTAACAAGATATCAAGTCAAAAGCCGAAGGAGAATCCAAAAATCAAAGTCGAGGTCACAGTCCGAAAATCCAAAGTCCAAATCCAAATCCAATCCAAACAAAGCTTATGTGATGCTGCGAATAGACAAACAACCACTAGCAAAGATCTGAGCTGCTCTCAGCTACTTAAGGCCAGCGACCGGACCCTGAGACGAGAAGCCCATGACTGACAGGCTTCAGAACCTATCCCAGGAGCTCCAGCAGCCAAGTCATGATTAATCACAGCACCTGGAACCTTATTCACCTGACTAGCTGCACCAGGTACCGTAGTTCCCCTAGTAGCAGCCACATCAGAATTCTGCTGGATGGTGACATGTGTGCTGTCTTTTATGTAGATGCCAGTAATACTACAGAGCCTGCTCCAGTCTCATGTGCAGCAGACTAAACTTGGGAGCCAGCATCATACATATCCCACATGCGAATGACAGATATATCCTTTGTGTGTCATTAATGGGTTAAAAATGAAACAATCCGATTCATATGTATGGTGTTTGCATTTTAGTGATATTATCCTTAATGCTGTCAGGCTGAGCTAACTGTGTAAGATTACATTTTTTCCATGAATATAAAAGAAAAGGACATGAGGCTACATGAAGAGATCTAAGTTCTTCAGTACTGGGTTTTATAGAAGTGAGCAACTATAAACACCTTAATAAAATATTTTGTTATAATCCATATCAGCTAACATAAATTATATAAAAATAGCAAACAATACCAATGAAACAAAGCTGACCCAGTTGTACATTTCACTGGTTTGATGTTCATGCATGACATTCATCATATACATGACAACAATATCCTAAATTCAATAGAGCATTTGGCATGGTCAATGAAAGCAGATATTTGCATCATTTAGTATGCATGTAATTTTCTGAAAATGTGGAAGAGATATGTGAGTTCATGACCTGTGTGCTACATCATAAGCTGCATGTTCAGATTGAATAAGCAGCTTTAAATTCAAGAAGCATTATAACAGAATGCTGTAAAAAAACATATTGGCCCTTCGTGTTGCACATATGTTATGCTAAATGATTTTAGGGCCTTTAACCAAAATGTAAAATTAGACAAAGGAAACCTGATTTTTCCACAAAAAATATTACCGTATTTTTCGCCCCATAAGACGCACCGGCCCATAAGACGCACCTAGATTTTACAGGAGGACAATAAGAAAAAAATATTTTTCACCAGACCTCAGCTCACAGCCCCAATCAGAACCTCAGATCAGACCTCAGATCAGACCCCAATGTGAATAACCCCCAATCAGATCTCAGATAAGAGCCCCATGCCTCTCATCAGCATGCATTGCCTCTCATATCAGCCCCCAATGCCTCCAATATCAGCCCTCATGCCTCCAATATCAGCCCCCAATGCCTCCAATATCAGCCCACCATACCTCTTTCAGTCCCCAATGCCTCCAATATCAGCCCTCATGCCTCCATCAGCCCCCAATATGAGCCCCAATGCCTCCATCAGCCCCCAATATAAGCCCCCGATGCCTGTATCAGCCCCCATGCCTCCATTAGCACCCAATATGAGCCCCCAATGCATGTATCAGCCCCCAATGCCTGTATCAGCCCCCATGCCTCCATCAGCCCCCAATATAAGCCCCAATGCCTGTATCAGCTCCATTCCTCCATCAGCACCCAATATGAGCCCCCAATGCATGTATCAGCCCCCAATGCCTGTATCAGCCCCCATGCCTCCATCAGCCCCCATATGCCTCCATAAGCCCCCAATGCCTGTATCAGCCCCCAATATGAGCCCCCACATTTCCTGTATCAGCCCCATGTCTCTATCAGCCCCCAATATGAGCCCCCACTGCCTGTATCAGCCCCCATGCCTCCATAAGCCCCAATATGAGCCCCCAATGCCTCCATCAGCCCCCAATATGAGCCCTCAATGTCTCTATCAGCCCCCAATATGAGCCCCCACTGCCTGTATCAGCCCCCTGCCTCCATAAGCCCCCAATATGAGCCCCCAATGCCTCCATCAGCCCCCAATATGAGCCCTCAATGCCTCTATCAGCCCCCAATATGAGCCACCACTGCCTGTTTCACCCCCCATGCCTCCATCAGCCCCCAATATGAGCCCCCACTGCCTGTATCAGCCCCCAGCCGCAGATAATATAAAATAAATAAAACACTTACCTCTCCTGCTCCTGGACGTCTCCGCTCCTGTCCGCGCGGTCTGCTTCCTCCTTTCCCTTCGGCTGTGCTGTGAACTGGTGTGCACAGCGTGAGGTCACATAGCGCCCTCACGCTGTGCGCAGCCCTGCACAGCCAACAGCCGAGCGGAGGACCAGAAAACGGTCCTGGTCCATCGCTTCATGGTCCTCTGGTGCTAATGAGCACTTCCATAAGAAGCGCTCATTGTTCATATATATATTTATATATATGAATTTGGGTTGTCTGTTCTTTAGTCACGACTGGACCATTCTGCACCAAATTTAGCACATAGGTAAATCTGGCACTTCTGGAGTTTTGAGAATGGATTTTATGGCTCTCTAGGACCTACTGTTCTCAACATATTCACAAAAACAAAACACAAAAGCAAATATAGCACCACTGGCTTCCCCATGAAGAGCCTTCTTCCATATAACATCAGATGATCCATATTAGGAAATTGAAGCTTGTAGGTCTTTCATTCTTAGACTTGCTGACATACATACTGTCAGATGACCCCTATTAGCGAATAGCTCACATGTCCTTCATTCTTAGTCTCACTGACATATACAGAGTGAGGTGACCCTATTGGCCAATAGCAGCTCGCAGGTCCTTCATTCTTAGTCTCACTGAAATATACAGTTTTAGACCAAGTTTCCCTAACAACCATTTCTGTTTTTTATTGGGTTTCCATAATTTTTCTTTACTCACAGTGTTACTCACTGTGAATGGACTATACCTATACTGGACAGTGCCTATACTGGATTTCAGCATTCTCATAAATTGAAACCCTTTCAGCAGAGCTGTGGAGTCGGTAAGCCAAAGTCCCGACACCGACTCCTCAATTCCCCCTAACTCCGACTCCGACTCCCTCATACATGGCGCATGTTTAAGTGATAACTTTAAAGGGAGTCTGTCACCTTATTTTCACCCATATAACCAAGAGCACTGCCCCACAGAAGATTGCAGACACATCCCAGACATACCTGTATACACTTTGTGTCGTTATGCCATGTCCATAAACAGCACTTTTATTCTGCAGGAAAGCAGCTCCCAAGAGCCCGGCTCTGCTGATGCTGCAAACAAGACTGAAGAGGGGAGGGCTGCTTTAGCTGCTCATATATTGGGATTGGTAGCAGATAGAAAAATGACCAAGCTTTCAAATGATACCAAAATCACAGCATTACATCCAGTATATCAGAAGATATAGCTGTTAGAAATCGAGACAGGAGAGAAAGCTGTTTTTAGTTTCACGTTCAGCTGGGCACTTGGGAGCTGTTTTCCAGCATTGTAAAAGTGCTTTTCCTGGACATGTAATACAGACACAAAGTGCACACAGGTATGTCTGGGATGTGTTTGTAATCTTCTGTGGGGCAGTGCTGTTAGTTATATAGGTGAAAATGAAGTGACAGACTCTCTTTAAACAAACCACATAAATCAACAGTACAGATATGTCATGACAAAAAAAGTTTGTAATATATGTTTTACTAGATATCTTTACTCTGAGCTTTCAGTATCAGGTTTTTCTCTGGGTACAGCTCACTAAGGGCCTGATGTATGAAAACTTTGTTGCCCATAGCAACCAATCAGAGCTCCCCTTTCATTTCTCCAGAGCACTATATGAAATGAAAGGGGATCTCTGATTGGTTTCTATAGCAATAAAAAAAACTTCTACACCTAGACAGTTTTCATACATAGGGCCCTAGGTGTTTTACATCAGAGGAAAATCAAACTAAAACATAAAGCATACAGAGAGAACATGCACTGGACAATTGATTTATGAACAGTGTATTGAAAGTTTAGATATACTAAGAATTACTTGCCTTAAAGGGGTTTTCTCAGCACATTGATTCACTGGCTGACAGTTTGCACTCACTCTGTCTCCTCAGGCTGTGGGTGGGTCTCCAGCAGTTATTAGCATATATTAGCTTACTCTGACAGAGCAGGAGATTGTGATCTCTAACACAATTGCAGGTACAGCCATGCTTCTCAGTCCTTACAACACTTGGACCTTTTGCTTACTGCAGGTAATCACTCAGAGCTCAGTCCCATCATTCTTCACTGCTATCAGCCAATCAGATAACAGCCTTTCTGGTCTGCCAGTTACCATAGAAACCTGTGTACAGTGAGAGACCTGCTGAACTGTCTATAGTTCATGACTAAAGTAAAATCTACTGACCACTGTATTTAGAAAATGTCTTATTTTAACTGTTATGTTGAAAGCTAATGTTTGTAACTAGTGAGAAAGCCCCTTTAATCCTGTTTTCTCTAGTAGATCTGAGATGAATGCAGCCATTCCTTCCCAGTGCCCTTTTCCTCTGATCTGTAGCAGAGGAGCTTCACTTCTGAGCATCTACATAAAAGGCAGCACACAGTCATCTCAACTAAAAGCCTAGATCCTTAGTTCAGGAATAGAACAGACATTTATAGGACATTTCATCATTTTCCCAAATTCTTATGAAAATATATTCAGCACATACTGCATTGAACTAAATGTACCAATTTATTATATATTTTTGGAGTCGGAGTCGGTCCATTTTATACCGACTCCAACTCCACCAAAATGGACGCCGACTCTGACTCCATAACTCCAACTCCGACTCTACAGCCCTGCCTTTCAGACCAGTCATGCCTCCAAAAAGGAATCCTGCACTTGGACAAAAGATTACTGTGGCAAAGTGCATGGATGCTGCCAGAGATAATGAAACCTCTCAGCAGACTCAAGCCCGTCTCCAGGCTGACAAGTTACATTACAGTCAACAACAAGCTACTGAAACTCCCCAGCAAACGTAGGCATGACTGCAGTCTCAGAGAAACAGGCTAGCAGCAGAGACTTCCCAGCAGATCCATCTCCCGGTTGACCAGGTACTACTTGGCTCGCTCCATACAGTATTCAAACGAAGTATTATGCGAATCAATTCGCTCATCCCTAGTTGAGACATTTTTGAATGAGGGTTATCTGTTATATCTATTTTATTATTTATATATTATGTTTTTTATTTTCTTTTAAACTTTTTTTTTACTTTTTTAATAATAACTTTTAGGGGGGCTAGAACCTGGGATCTTTTGATCCCTTATCCCATTCACCTTAATAGAGATTTATTAGGATGAATGGTATTCTGATGTGCTCCCTTCTGAGCTGTGCCTTGTGCACTGCTTAGCAGGAAGCTTAACATGACAGGCCTGGGAAGCTAAAGCAGCTCCCAGGCTGGCATGGTAACCAAGCAGAGGTCTGCAATGTCACTGCGGGGGCTCCAATCAGAAGGCAGAGGGAGCCGCATCCCTCTGTCTAACCTCACAGATCCCACAATCGCTGTTGAAAGTAGCACCTGAGGGGTTAAATGACCGGTTAAGGTTTCATCGCCGATCCCAGTCATTGTGCAACATTTTTAACCACACATACAAACAGCAAATGAAGAAGCTGGGTAGTTCTGCCAATAGAAAATAATATAAGTAGAGATGAGTGAACATGCTCATCCGAGCTTGATGCTCGTTCGAGCATTAGGGTATTCGCATATGCTCGCTACTCGCTACTTCCTCTTCCTGCATGTTAGCCGCCTTTTTTCAGCCAATCAACATGCAGTAGAGTCTTTGGTACCTCCTAGCATCACGTGGGGCCCCTACAAGTCGATAGCAGGGATTGGCTGGCCAGATCAGATGACCTGGGAATATAAGAATCTGGTCCCGCGCTGCTCGCGTCATACGCCGTCTGCATGAGATTAGGGATAGAGCTGCTGTCTGTCAGGGAGAGTGTTAGGGCCTGAATTTAGATGTTGGTTAGGCAGGAATCACCCACAAAAAACCCAACAGCCCTTCTAAAGGCTACAAGCACCTTTTTTTTTGGTCTCCTCCAGGCTGCTGGCTGGGACTTGTCGTGCAGCTACCGCCATCTTGGCTGCACACTGTACACAGTAACTGGTGGCAGAAGGGACAGCAGGTGGTCCACACAGACCCAAAATAAATTGCCCAAAGTACTCATTTTTGCTGCTGCTGTACCTTGGCTTGCTGAGATCTGTAGTGCAGTCTAGGGAATACGTTTTTCTGTCATTTCAATACACTACAGTCCAGTGAACAATTATGTAGTGTACTGTACAGTAGCGTCAGTCTAGGGAATACGTTTTTCTGTCATTTCTATACACTACAGTCCAGTGAACAATTATGTAGTGTGCTGTACAGTAGCGTCAGTCTAGGGAATACATTTTTTTATATATCCTACAGTGCAGTGAAAAATTGAGTGGTTTGCGGTGCAATAGCCGCCGTCTAAAGACTAGATTTTTCCTCTCAGTCATATATACTACAGTGCAGTGCGAAATTGATTCATGTGCTGCACACTAGCCGGAGTGTAGAAAATATAAGTTTTTCCTTTCAGTTATATATTATACAGTGTAGTGAAAAACTGAGTGGTTTGCGGTGCAATAGCCGCCGTCTAAAGACTAAGTTTTTCCTCTCAGTCATATATACTATAGTGCAGTGCGAAATTGTGTCGTGTGCTGCACACTAGCCGGAGTGTAGAAAATATAATTTTTTCCTCTCAGTTATATATTATACAGTGCAGTGAAAAATTCTGTCGTTTGCTGCACACTAGCCGGAGTGTAGAAAATAGAAAATATAAGTTTTTCCTCTCAGTTATATATTATACAGTGCAGGGAAAAATTCTGTTGTGTGCTGCACAGTAGCCGGAGTGTAGAAAATATAAGTTTTTCCTTTCAGTTATATATTATACAGTGCAGTGAAAAATTGAGTGGTTTGCGGTGCAATAGCCGTCGTCTAAAGACTACGTTTTTACTCTCAGTCATATATACTATAGTGCAGTGCGAAATTGTGTCGTGTGCTGCACACTAGCTGGAGTGTAGAAAATATACATTTTTCCTTTCAGTTATATATTATACAGTGCAGTGAAAAATTGATTGGTTTGCGGTGCAATAGCCGCCGTCTAAAGACTACGTTTTTCCTCTCAGTCATATATACTACAGTGCAGTGCGAAATTGTGTCGTGTGCTGCACACTAGCAGGAGTGTAGAAAATAGAAAATATAATTTTTTCCTCTCAGTTATATATTATACAGTGCAGTGAAAAATTCTGTCGTGTGCTGCACACTAGCCGGAGTGTAGAAAATATAAGTTTTTCCTTTCAGTTATATATTATACAGTGCAATGAAAACTTGAGTGGCTTGCGGTACAACAGCCGCCGTCTAAAGATTACGTTTTTTCTCTCAGTTATATATCATACAGTGCAGTGAACATACAAAATGTTGAACCCAAGGGCTAAGGGTCGGGGATGAGGACGTGGGCGTTCAAGTAGTGTAGGGGCAGAGGGCGTGGTCCTGGGCAGGTTGACACAGTACATGTTGATGAGGGAGCAGTGGAACGCCGAAGAGTTTCACTCTCTAGCTTCATCTCGCAACTTACTGGTTCACGTGGTACACCACTATTGAAACCACAACAGTGCGAATAGGTGATGACGTGGATAGCAGACAATGCGTCCAGTAATTTATCCACCACCCAGTCCACCCATGCTAGCCAAGGGAGTAGACCTCTGTCTCCTCCAGCTCAACCTCCTTCCCCCCAGCCTGCCCCCCCCCCACGGAAAGTATGGATTCAGATTAGGCATACTCACAGGAGCTCTTTTCAGGACCCTACCCAGAGACACAAACCACTGCTCAACAGCAACCTGAGCAGTTGCTCTGTCCCGATGCCCAAAATTTAGAACTTTCACAGTCTGTGGGTGATGAGAGTGTGGACTTAGTGCAAGTAGTGCGTGAAGAGGTTTTGGATGATAATGATGATGATGATAATGAGACACGGTTGTCAGACAGTGACGTTGTTGTCAGGGCAGTAAGTCCGAGGGGGGAGCAGAGTGAGGAATTGGAGGAAGAGCTGGTGGATGATGAGGTGACTGACCCGAGCTGGGTTGGTAATCCAACTCAAGACAGTGCTTCTGAGGGGGAGGCAAGTGCAGCACCAGAACAGGTTGGAAGAGGCAGTGGGGTGGCCAGAGAGAGAAGCAGGGCCAGAGCAGGTAGATCAGCAACTGTTTCACGGAGTCAAGCTCCCGTGCCGAGGCCTAGATGTTCGCAAGTCTGGAGGTTTTTTAAAGAAAGTGAGGATGACTGACGGACTGTGGTGTGCAACCTGTGCCACACCAGGATCAGCAGGGGAGCCACCACTACCAGCCTAACCACTACCAGCATGCGCAGGCATATGAGTGCTAAACACCCGACTCAGTGGAACCAAGGCCGTTCACCTCCTGCGGGTCACACCACTACCCCTTCCCCTGTGTCACATGCTGGCTCGGCAAGTCAACCCCCCGCCCAGGACCCTGGCACGAGCGTCTCCCGCCCTACAACCACCCCTTCACCTCCACGATCCTCCACAACCTCCACCAATGTGTCCCAGCGCAGCTTTCAGCTGTCTTTGCAGCAGACATTTGAGAGCAAGCTCAAATACAATTCCAGCCACCCACATGCACAAGCCCTAAACATCCACATCTCCAAATTGTTGAGCCTGGAGATGCTGCCCTATAGACTAGTGAAGAGACTGAGGCTTTCCGCAACCTGATGGCGGTGGCTGTCCCTCAATACTTGGTCCCCAGCCACCACTATTTTTCCCGATGTGCCGTCCCAGCCCTACACCAGCACGTGTCAGAGAACATCATCCGTGCCCTGACCAACGCAGTTAGTGATGAGGTCCACCTAACCATGGACACGTGGACAAGTGCTGCCAGGCAGGGACACTATATCTCACTGACGGCACATTGGGTTAACTTGGTGGAGGCTGGGACCGAGTCTGACCCTGTGGCCGCTCATGTACTGCCCACACCGAGGATTGCGGGGCCTACCTCGGTCAGGGTTTCTCAGATGTACTATGCCTCTTCCTCCAACCCCTCCTCCTCCTCCGAATTACCATCCGTGGGCACGGCGCCTGCAGTCGGTAGCTCTAGGCGCAGATGCAGTGCCGTGGGTAGGCGCCAGCAGGCGGTGCTCAAACTGCTGAACTTAGGTGACAAAAGGCACACCGCCCAAGAGCTGTTACAGGGCATCACGGCGCAGAGCGATCTGTGGCTGGCACAGCTGAACCTCAAGCCAGGCATGGTTATGTGTGACAACGGGCGTAACCTGGTGGCGGCTCTGCTACTCGGCAGACTGACACATGTGCCATGCCTCAAGACATACCCCAATTTGTCAGATTTGCTCACCAAGGTGCGCCGCATCTGTGCGCATTTCCGCAAGTCAAGTACAGATGCAGGGCAGCGCAGCTGTGCCTACAACTGCCAGCTCACCGACTGTTGTGCGACTTGCCCACGAGATGGAATTCGACATTAAACATGTTATCCAGAGTTTACCAGAAGCGCAGAGCGATTGTAGACTGCCAGATGTCAACTTCCACCAGAACTGGTAGTCAGGTCAGTCAGCTTCCTCAAGTCTACAATGAGGAGTGGACGTGGATGTCTGATATCTGTCAGGTGTTGAGCAACTTTGAGGAGTCAACACAGATGGTCAGCGGCGATGCCGCCATTATCAGCCTCACCATCCCGCTGCTTTGCCTGTTGAAAAACTCACTGCTCAGCATGAAGTCAGAAGCTTTGCGCTTGTCACAGGGATGGCGGAAGAAGATACGTTGCTTGATAGCCAGAGCACCCTCCGGTCTGTTTCTCAGCGCGTATTGGAGGAGGGGGATGAGGATGAGGAGGAAGAGGAGGAGAATGTTGGCGAGACAGAAGAGGGTACCAATGCTCAGTCCTTAACTCTTGAGCGTGTATGGGCTGAAGAGGAGGAGTTGGAGGAGGAGGAGGAAATGGAGAGTCAGGCCAGTGAGGAGAGGGAATTCTTGTGTGTTGGGACTCTGGCGCACATGGCAGACTGTTAGGCTGCCCATCCCGTGACCCTCGCATTAGAAGCATTTTTTCAAACACCGATTACTGGGTGTTCGCTCTCCTGGACCCACGGTACAAGCAGAACCTTTCCACTCTCATCCCTGTAGAGGAAAGGAGTATGAGAGTGAATCAATATCAACAGGCCCTGGTGCACAAGCTGAAACAATCCTTCCCATCTGACGTGGTTCTGTGGGCCAAGTAGCGGGGGAGAGGAGGTGAGCAGGCAGCTTGTCCAGCACTGGCAGGGGAACGCTCTCCAAGGCCTTTGCCACTTTTATGTCACCCCAGCAAGACACTGTCACCTGTCCCCAGTCTAGGCAGAGTAGGGGGGAGCTGTACAGAAAGATGGTGAGGGAATACCTAGCTGACCATACCAACGTCCTGCGTGATCACTCTGCTCCATACAACTACTGGGTTTCAAAGCTGGACACGTGGCCTGAACTGGTGCTGTACGCCTTGGAGGTGCTGGCCTGCCCTGCTGCTAGCGTGTTGTGAGAGCGGGTATTCAGTTCAGCTGGTGGAGTTATCACGATAAGCGTACACGCCTGTCAACTGACAGCGCTGACAGGATGACGCTTATTAAAATGAACAAAGCCTGGACTTCACCGGAATTCAAATCTCCTCCGGGGTAAAGCAGCTAAAGAATAAGATTCCTTATGTATCCGATTCCTCTCCTCTACTCCTCCTCCTCCTTCTCTTCATTGCCAAACGCTGACCCAAAAGGGAATTTTTTAGAGGGCCAACTGGCACTCTTTTAAGACAATTTTTCCAGAGGGCCACCTACAGGCCCTCTCTCCAAACAATTTTTCCGGAGCGTCAACTACAGACACTCTAAAACCATTTTTCAGGAGCGTCAACTACAGACACTCTAAAACAATTTTTCAGTATCGTCAACCACAGACACAAAATTTTTTTTTTCCGGAGGGTCGACTTCAGACACTCCAAAAAAAAATTTTTGGGAGGCTCACCTACAGCCATTTGACTGCAATCTCAGTCGGACAAAGGCATTGGTGGTGTCACCGCCATGCTGTGTCAGGCTAAATTTTTGGGTGGTTCACCTGCTACCTCAGTCTAACTTAATCACTCTGTTGTCACCGCCGCCATACAGGGCCTCAATAAATTATTATGTGCTTCGCCTGCTCCCGCACTGTAACTCGGTCACTCTGTAGTCACAGCCATACAGGGCCTCGATAAATTTTTATGTGCTTCGCCTGCTCCTGCACTGTAACTCGGTCACTCTGTAGTCACAGCCATACAGGGCCTCGATAAATTTTTATGTGCTTCGCCTGCTCCTGCACTGTAACTCGGTCACTCTGTAGTCACAGCCATACAGGGCCTCGATAAATTTTTATGTGCTTCGCCTGCTCCTGCACTGTAACTCAGTCACTTTGTAGTCACAGCCATACAGGGTCACGCTAAATTTTTATGTGCTTTGCCTGCTCCTGCACTGTAACTCGGTCACTCTGTTGTCATAGCCATACAGGGTCACGCTAAAATTTTATGTGCGTCGCCTGCTCCTGCACTGTAACTCGGTCACTCTGTAGTCACAGCAGTACAGGGCCTCAATAAATTTTTATGTGCTTCGCCTGCTCCTGCACTGTAACTCAGTCACTCTGTAGTCACAGCCATACAGGGCCACGATAAATTTTTATGTGCTTTGCCTGCTCCTGCAGTGTAACTCGGTCACTCTGTAGTCACAGCCATACAGGGCCACGATAAATTTTTATGTGCTTCGCCTGCTCCTGCACTGTAACTCGGTCACTCTGTAGTCACAGCCATACAGGGCCACGATAAATTTTTATGTTCTTCGCCTGCTCCTGCACTGTAACTTGATCACTCTGTAGTCACAGCCATACAGGGCCTCGATAAATTTTTATGTGCTTCGCCTGCTCCTGCACTGTAACTCGGTCACTCTCTTGTCACAGCCATACAGGGTCACGCTAAATTTTTATGTGCTTCGCCTGCTCCTGCACTGTAACTCGGTCACTCTGTAGTCACAGCCATACAGGGCCACGATAAATTTTTATGTGCTTTGCCTGCTCCTGCACTGTAACTCGGTCACTCTGTTGTCACAGCCATACAGGGTCACGCTAAATTTTTATGTGCTTCGCCTGCTCCTGCACTGTAACTCGGTCACTCTGTAGTCACAGCCATACAGGGCCACGATAAATTTTTATGTGCTTCGCATGCTCCTGCACTGTAACTCGGTCACTCTGTTGTCACAGCCATACAGGGTCACGCTAAATTTTTATGTGCTTCGTCTGCTCCTGCACTGTAACTCGGTCACTCTGTAGTCACAGCCATACAGGGCCACGATAAATTTTTATGTGCTTCGCATGCTCCTGCAGTGTAACTCGGTCACTCTGTAGTCACAGCCATACAGGGCCACTATAAATTTTTATGTGCTTCGCCTGCTCCTGCAATGTAACTCGGTCACTCTGTAGTCACAGCCATACAGGGCCACTATAAATTTTTATGTGCTTCGCCTGCTCCTGCACTGTAACTCGCCACGATAAATTTTTATGGTCTAGGTGAGCACAATTGCCTTGAGGGTCACCACCAGGCTGTAGCCCTAGAATTTGGGGTAATGGTGGGATTAGGCAGCCTCAGAGGCATCCATGCATGCTGCCCCTGCTGTTTCCTGTCCATTTCCATGGTGTTTCCATCATTTTCTGAGGTTTCCAGGTTTTCACCCAGCCTTCCCTAGGCAGAGCCTTGGTCCCCTGCAAAAAATGCTCGAGTCTCCCATTGACTTCAATGGGGTTCGTTATTCGAAACGAGCACCCGAGCATCGGGAAAAATTCGACTCGAATAACGAGCACCCGAGCATTTTAGTGCTCGCTCATCTCTAAATATAAGGCCTTTACAGAAATCTCTGCCACTAAAAGGACAAAATAATATATCCTTATTTATGTAGCATGTTAAAAACAGGGTAAACACCCAGGAATTCCCAGGCAGAACATAAAAAAAGTAATATGATAACCCCAGACCCCAGCCAAAAGTTTCTATGGCTAGCCAATGTGTAAGAAGAAGGCTCACGGGTGTATGGAGCTATTGCAGAGCAGTATCAGCCGGAATGAACTTATGTGAACAATTGCCCAATAAGAGGGCTACTGTAGATGAGGTAACCAGTACTCTCCAGAGTAAACCAGGAAATCGGTTGTACAGTCTGCGGTGCTAAAGCAATGCAGCAGCTTAAGATGTAGAGGAGTATGGCCAGAGGTGCCCAGACCGCACCTATCTATGGTCAATAAACCTCACTATATGTCCGCTAGTAGTTAGGGTGAATACCCAATCTACCAGTAGAACGCCCCTAGATGCCAAGGTATAGTACGGTGTCCAGGCATATATATGGCGTGAAATTCAAAACCCAGAACCACTAAGCAGTAGAGATGAGCGAGTAGTGTTCGATCGAGCTGGTATTCGATCGAATACTACGCTATTCGGCATACTCGATTTCGATCGAGTATAACGGCGATGGCGCACTTAGAATTCGTTTCCCCTCCCACCTTCCCTGGCACTCTTTTTCCACCAATCACCATGCAGGGGGGGTATGACAGGCCCGCGGAGCACGCTGGCAGCGCGAAAACGGCGTCTACATGCATTGGCTGGAAAAACCATGTGACCTCGAATCATAAAAACTCAGCTCTTCCTGCTCGTTCGCATATGCTGCGTGAACTTAGTCAGGGACAGAGGCTGGAGAAGGGAGAGATAGGTTTTAGCTGTTGGACAGGCAGGAGTGTGATTAAAAGCCCTTATCAGGGCTACTATAGTGCAGTACAGTGATAGCTTTACTACAATATACACTCTGCAGAGAACGGCTGCTGTATTCAGGGATAGCTGCTGGAGTAGGGACAGAGAGAGGCATTAGTGGTGCATTAGGTGCTCTGCTACATACCAAACTATATTTGGCACTACTGTTCTGCGTTCTTTTTGGCTGCAAAACCCTGTTATATACCTAGTGTGTATATGCACCATCTGATCTGGCAGTATACGGCTGTGTACTTTTTTTTTTTTTTAAATACAGTTTATTTGGCTCTAGTGTTCTGGGTTCTGTGTGCCTGCAATACCCTTTTTGTATACCAGGTGTAAATACCCACCGTCTGACCTGTTAGTACACGGCTGTGTACCTAGAAATATTAAAAAAATAGGCCTTTTATTTGGCACCTGTACTGTGCGTTCTCTTGCAAAATAATTTTATATATGTGGTGTTAATACACACTGTCTGAACTGTTAGTACACGGCTGTGTACCTAGAAATATAAAAAAATAGGCCTTTTCTTTGGCACCTGTACTGTGCGTACTCTTGCAAAATAATTTTATATATGTGGTGTTAATACACACCGTCTGAACTGTTAGTACACGGCTGTGTACCTAGAAATATAAAAAAATAGGCCTTTTCTTTGGCACCTGTACTGTGCGTTCTCTTGCAAAATAATTTTATATATGTGGTGTTAATACACACCGTCTGAACTGTTAGTACACGGCTGTGTACCTAGAAATATAAAAAAAATAGGCCTTTTCATTGGCACCTGTACTGTGCGTTCTCTTGCAAAATAATTTTATATATGTGGTGTTAATACACACCGTCTGAACTGTTAGTACACGGCTGTGTACCTAGAAATATAAAAAAAATAGGCCTTTTCATTGGCACCTGTACTGTGCGTTCTCTTGCAAAATAATTTTATATACGTGGTGTTAATACACACCGTCTGAACTGTTAGTACACGGCTGTGTACCTAGAAATATAAAAAAAATAGGCCTTTTCATTGGCACCTGTACTGTGCGTTCTCTTGCAAAATAATTTTATATACGTGGTGTTAATACACACCGTCTGAACTGTTAGTACACGGCTGTGTACCTAGAAATATAAAAAAAATAGGCCTTTTCATTGGCACCTGTACTGTGCGTTCTCTTGCAAAATAATTTTATATACGTGGTGTTAATACACACCGTCTGAACTGTTAGTACACGGCTGTGTACCTAGAAATATAAAAAAAATAGGCCTTTTCTTTGGCACCTGTACTGTGCGTTCTCTTGCAAAATAATTTTATATACGTGGTGTTAATACACACCGTCTGAACTGTTAGTACACGGCTGTGTACCTAGAAATATAAAAAAATAGGCCTTTTCATTGGCACCTGTACTGTGCGTTCTCTTGCAAAATAATTTTATATACGTGGTGTAAATACACACCGTCTGAACTGTTAGTACACGGCTGTGTACCTAGAAATATAAAAAAAATAGGCCTTTTCTTTGGCACCTGTACTGTGCGTTCTCTTGCAAAATAATTTTATATACGTGGTGTTAATACACACCGTCTGAACTGTTAGTACACGGCTGTGTACCTAGAAATATAAAAAAAATAGGCCTTTTCTTTGACACCTGTACTGTGCGTTCTCTTGCAAAATAATTTTATATACGTGGTGTAATACACACCGTCTGAACTGTTAGTACACGGCTGTGTACCTAGAAATATAAAAAAAATAGGCCTTTTCATTGGCACCTGTACTGTGCGTTCTCTTGCAAAATAATTTTATATACGTGGTGTTAATACCCACCGTCTGAACTGTTAGTACACGGCTGTGTACCTAGAAATATAAAAAAAATAGGCCTTTTCTTTGGCACCTGTACTGTGCGTTCTCTTGCAAAATAATTTTATATACGTGGTGTTAATACACACTGTCTGAACTGTTAGTACACGGCTGTGTACCTAGAAATATTAAAAAAATAGGCCTTTTCATTGGCACCTGTACTGTGCGTTCTCTTGCAAAATAATTTTATATACGTGGTGTTAATACACACCGTCTGAACTGTTAGTACATGGCTGTGTACCTAGAAATATAAAAAAAATAGGCCTTTTCATTGGCACCTGTACTGTGCGTTCTCTTGCAAAATAATTTTATATACGTGGTGTTAATACACACCGTCTGAACTGTTAGTACACGGCTGTGAAGGCAAAATATTGTAACCAAAAAAAAATAAAATGCGGAGGGGGGCTAGCGGAATCGGACGTGGACGAGGACGGGGGCGCGGAAATGCTGTTGGGGGCCTTGTTGAAGCCAGTGGGGATACAATGCGTGCTGGTGAGGGTCAGCCAGGATCCCACTCATCCAGAATTCCTGCCTTTATGGGACAGTTAAGCAGGGGGCGGGTTACACCGCTGTTGAGGCCTGAGCAGGTTGAACAGGTGGTGCAATGGATAGCCGATAGCGCTTCCACACAGTTGTCCACCAGCCAGTCATCCACACAGTCTCACTCTGACCCTCCTTCCTCCACACCTGGCCAACAGAGTCATCCCACCATTGACCCCTCCCAGGAGCTCTTTTCGGGTCCTTTTTCAGATGTGCCGGAAGAATCCCAGGAGCTAGCAGAGGAATTTGTTTGTAGTGATGCCCAAACACTTGAGTATTCGCCATCTCCTGCTGATGTGGACCCTGAACCAGCATCTGTTATCATGAGCGATGATGATGATGAGACGCAGTTGCCATCAAGGGAGGCTGTTGGAATGTCCAGTGGGCAGGAGGAGGAGCAGAGTGAGGAAGTGGAAGAGGAGGTGGTGGATGACGAAATGACCGACCCCACTTGGCCAGGGGTGATGTCCAGCGGGGAAAGCAGTGGAGAGGTGGTGGTCTGCGCAGCACCGAAAAAGGCAGCAAGAGGCAGAGGGATGTCCAGAGGCAGAGGGATGTCCAGAGGCAGAGGGATGTCCACAGGCAGAGGGATTTCCACAGGCAGAGGGATGTCCACAGGCAGAGGACAGTCCAGACAGAGAAGTGAGGCCACAGCCAGCAGGGCCGAAGCTGTTCCCGGCAGCAGGCAGTCGCGCGAAGCTCCCCCATCGAGGCCTCGTACTTCTGTGGTGTGGAGATTTTTTAATGTTTGTGCGGATGACAAACTGAGCGCGGTTTGCACACTCTGCCACTCAAAACTGAGTAGGGGCTCTGAGAAGAGCAATATGACCACCTCAGGCATGCGGCGTCACTTGGAAGTCAAGCACTGGGCTGAGTGGGAGAGAGCAAACGCAAATACAACCTGCGCCCGGTCTTGCTGCCACTGCCTCTTCCCCTTTGTTGTGTGCTGCCACTGCGGTCCAGTCCTCCAGCCAGGACACCTCCACATCTGCCTCTGCCTCGGCTACTTTGGGGCCTTCTCCTTCAGCCTCCCCTTCCCCGCATATTCGCCTGCACCTTCACACTCCTCGTCCCATCAACTGTCCATCTCGCAGGCGTTCGACCACAGGCGGCAGTACGCCTCGAGTCACCCCCAAGCCCAAGCCTTAAACTGCCACATCTCCAAACTGCTGGCCCTGGAGATGTTGCCGTTTAGGCTTGTGGAGACGCAGGCCTTCCGCGACCTGATGGCGGCTGCCGCACCTCGCTATTCCGTCCCCAGCCGTCACTACTTTTCCCGGAGTGCCGTCCCCG
>ONZH01005179.1:0-26418 GCA_900303285.1 Rhinella marina | reverse complement strand
GCAGCACAGGTAATGTCGCCTTGATTAGCTGCAGAAAAAATGACACTGGATTTCAGGTATTTAGGTTACAGAAACGTTATACTGACACGCAGCACAGGTAATGTCACCTTGATTAGTGGCAGAAAAAAATACACTGGATTTCAGGTATTTAGGATACAGATATGTTATACTGCACAGGTAATGTCGCCTTGATTAGCGGCAGAAAAAAATGACACTGGATGTCAGGTATTTAGGATACATAAACGTTATACTGCACACGCAGCACAGGTAATGTCGCCTTGATTAGCGGCAGAAAAAAATGACACCGGATGTCAGGTATTTAGGATACAAAAACGTTATTCTGCACACGCAGCACAGGTAATGTCGCCTTGATTAGCGGCAGAAAAAAATGACACCGGATCTCAGGTATTTAGGATACAAAAACGTTATACTGCACACGCAGCACAGATAATGTCGCCTTGATTAGCGGCAGAAAAAAATGACACCGGATGTCAGGTATTTAGGATACAGAAACGTTATAATGCACATGCCGCGCAGGTGGTGTTAAGGGCAGGCAAACGTGCGCAATTTTTGCCCCAAAAGAAAAAAATATACTGCAACCAGATATAACAATAGTCCTTTAAAGGACTTTTGGGTCTTTTAAACAGAACTAGCCCTGCCTAGACAAATCCTATCCCTACACTATCTGTCCCTCCTTGCGCAAACGTTATACAGCAGACGCAGTGCAGGTAATGTCGCCTTGATTAGCAGCAGAAAACAATACACCGGATGTCAGGTATTTGGAATACACAAAGGTTATGCAGCACACAATGCGCAGGTGGTGTTTAGGTCAGGCAAACTTGCACAATTTTTGCCCCCCCCCAAAAAAAAATAAAAATTAAATATTGCAGCCAGATATAAAAATAGTCCTTAAAAGTCCTTTTGGGTCTTTTAAACAGAAGAACTAGCCCTGCCTAGACAATTTCTATCCCTACACTATCTGTCCCTCCTTGCAGCAGCTCTCCCTGACTCGGACTGAGCCGGGTCACATGTCACCAGGTGCTATATAGCACCCGATGACGCGTTCCCGACCGGTCAATCACTGTAATGCCAGTAGCCAACATGGCTACGGCATTACAGTGAATGCCAGCACCTCCCCGCACGCTGATTGGCTGCGCAGCAGCCAAGTAACGTGCGAGGAGGGGACTTGAGCATGGCGTTCGAGAACACGTGGTGTTCGGCCAAACACCGCGTGGTACCAAGCACCACCAGGCTCGGCCGAATACGGATGCTCGCTCATCACTACAGAATACCAATAAAATATAATCCAAAATGGAACTGAAATACAGATTTATAGATGTTGCTTAAAACAGATGTTACATTGTAAAAAAAATTCACAAAACAAATCTTTAACTCCTTCAACCCCGGGCCTGTTTTCACCTTCCTGCCCAGGCCATTTTTTACAAATCTGACATGTGTCAGATTATGTGGTAATAACTTTGGAACGCTTTTACTTATCCGGGCCTTTCTGAGATTGTTTTCTCGTCACATACTGTGCTTCACGACAGCAGTAAATTTGTCACAAAATATTTCATTTTTATTTATAAAAAATTCCAAATTTACCATAAATTTTGAAAAATTAGCAAATTTCCAAATTTCAATTTCTCTACTTTCAAAATACATAGTATTACCTCCAAAAATAGTTATTATTTTACATTCCCCATATGTCTACCTTATGTTGGCATCATTTTATAAATGTCATGTTACTTTTTTAGGATGTTAGAAGGCTTAATAGTTTAGAAGCCATTTTTCAAATTTTCAACAAAATTTCCAAAACCATTTTTTTAAGCACCAGTTCAGATATAAAGTGATTTTGAGGGGCTTACGTAATGGAAACCACCCATAAATGACCCCATTTTAAAAACTACACCCCTCAAATTATAAAAAACTGCTGTTACAAACTTTGTTAACCCTTGAGGTGTTCCACAAGAATTAATGGAAAATGGAGGTAAAATTTCACTTTTTTAGTAGATTATTCATGTTAATAATTTTTTTCTTGCAACACAGCAAGGGTTAACAGCAAACTAAACCTCAATATACATTGCTCTGATTCTGCGGTTTACAGAAATACCCCATATGTGGTGGTAAACGTCTCTATGTGTTTGTGGCAGTGGTCAGAAGGAAAGGAGTGCCATATGTATTTTGGAGGCAGATTTTGCTAGAATGGTTTTTAGGCACCATTTTGTAATTGAGAGACCCTGACGTACCCCTACAGTGGAAACCCTCAAAAAGTGACCCCATTTTGGAAACTACACCCTTTAAAGAATATATTAAGGGGGTACTGGCCACTTTGACCCCCTTTTACGGAATTTATGGAACTTGGAAACACTTGGCTGTGAAAATGAAAAGTTTCATTTCTTCCAATAAAATGTTGCTTTAGCCCCAAATTTTTCATTTTCACAAGGGGTAACAGGAGAAAAGCACCCCATAATTTGTTCCCCATTTTCTCCTGAATAGGGCAACACCCCATATGTGGTGGTAAACTGCTGTGGGTGCACATGGCAGCACAGATTTTGATGGATCGGGTTGCGGAAGCCATTGATTTTTTTTTTAGTTATGACGTTGATTTTTATTTTTTTGAGGTGACGTTTTCATTGGTACCATTTTGGGATACATAAGACTTTTTGATCGCTTGGTATTACAGTTTTTGTGAGTCAAGGTGAAAAAAAAATTGCTGTTTTGGCATAGTTTAAAAAAAAAATTTTTTTACAGCATTCACCTGAAGGGGGAAATAATGTGATATTTTTATAGAGCAGGTTGTTACGGACGCGGCGATACCAATATGTCTACCATTTTTATTTTTGTTAAATTTTACACATTAGCTGCATTTTTGAACAGAATTAAATTTTGTTTTTGTTGCCATTTTCAGAGAGCCATATTTTGTTTATTTTTTGGGCGATTGTCTTAGGTAGGGTATCACTTTCTGCGGGATGAAATGAAGTTTGGATTGGTACAATTTTGGGGTACATATGCTTTTTTAATCGCGTGGTATTACACTTTTTGTGAGGCAACAGGAAAAAAATGGCTGTTTTGGCCTAGTTTTAAAAATTTTTTTTCTTACAGCATTCACCGGGGGGCCATCTCATGTGATATTTTTATAGACCAGGTTGTTACGGACGGGGCGATATTCAATATGTCTACCATTTTTATTTTGTTAAATTTTACACATTCGATTTATTTTTGAACAGAATAAAATCTTTTTTGTGTTGCCATTTTCTGAGAGCCATATTTTTTTTATTTTTTGGGCGATTGTCTTAGGTAGGGTCTCATTTTTTGCGGGGCAAGATGACAGTTTGATTGGTACCATTTTGGGGTACATATGCTTTTTTGATCGCCTGCTATCACACTTTTTGTAATGGAAGGTGGCCAAAAAATGGCTGTTTTGGCACTGTTTTTTTGTTTTTTTTTTACTGCGTTCACCTGGCGGGGTGGATCATGTGATATTTTTACAGAGCTGGTCGATACAGACGCGGCAATACCTAATATGTCTATTTTTCTTTTTTTCCCTAATTTTTTAACTTTTTTTTTTACTTTATTTTGTGAAAAGGATGCTTTTTTGGAACTTGAAACTTTTTTTTGTAAATCTATTTTTCACTTTTTTTTCACTTTAATTTTTTTTTACACTTTTTTAAGTTTTGGGGATTTGATCCCCTTTACAATGCATTACAATACTTCTGTATTATAATGCATTGGCTGTAAGTGTGTTACTTAATGTAATACACTTACAGCCTTCTGCCTGTGAGATCCAGGGGGCTGGATCTCACAGGCTTCCGTAGATAGCAGCCAGATGCCTAAGCAAGGCATCCGGCTGCTATGTAAGCCATCGGGTGCCCGTCTCAGCAGCACGGGGACCCAATGGACACCCCTTCCCACCGCCCACATCGCATGTGCCGCAGTCAGCACTGACCGCGGCACATGAAGGGTTAATGCACCGGCATCGGTGTTTTCACCGATGCCGATGCATACAGCAGGGGTCCGGCTACTGGGCACAGCCGGACGCCCGCCGCTGGTCGGACACGCGCAGCTCCTGCACTCACCCGATCAGCACGCCATAGCAGTACGGCGCTGGTCGGGAAGTCACTTCCTGCAGCGACGTACATGTACGGCACTGGTCGGGAAGGGGTTAACCTTTTCAGGATATGCTGCAGTTTCCATTTGTTGTGTTTTTCCCAAATGACTTCAGTATGGAACCAAAATTATTCTGAGGTACAATATGCCTCACATAGGGGTTCCATACAACAGTAATGAACCTTAAATGTTTTGTTAATATTTATAAATTAAATTGAGGAATTTGAAGTTGGTCATCTCTTAATAATATAAAAATGAGTTTCTGTCTGTCTGTCTGTCTATCTGTCTGTCTGTCTGTCTGTCTGTTCTCTATGCGCGACCAAACTACTGGACCGATTTTCACCAAATTCGGCACACAGGTACATCAGGTGTCCGGGAAGGTTTTAGACCAGGTCTCATCTCTCTTGGATATACCGTTCCTGAGATATTCCCAAAATATGATCTCCATTAGCCAACATTACAACTGGGAACTTTGGTTTTAAACTCCAACTGCCATTCTCTGCAAAGGCACACACAGGGAGGGAGTTTCCATAACAACCAGGTAATTATCAGCAGCTGAGGATCTCATCCATTTCTATTCACTGACACTGTTAAAGGTATTCCGGTTACCATAAATATAACTTATGTTTTTTTCTATTACTACAGTTCAGTAGTAATAAAAGATGTTTTCCTCCACTGCTGTCTATTGCGTGGGCTCATAAATAAGCATGGTATTGACCTTTAATTCAGGCCACCCTAAAAGAAGTACTTAAAACCCCCGCCCCAAGTCTCACTAAGCCACACCCCCGACTCCATCAGGCCACACCCCCTTTCACTCCGGAGCCAACAGAGATTGAAAAAATAAAGGTAAAAATCAACTTCTGTCAGCTGCAGGGATGGGTGGGAGGTTGACTTTCTTTCTGCAACAACACACACAAACATTAAATAAAATAGATTAAATCCACCCATGCGAAGTGTTTTGCTAATCCACGCCCCCGACTCTGTCAGGTCACGCCCCCTCCCACTCCGCAGCCAATGGGAATTGAAAAAATGAAGGTAAAAATAAACTTCTGTTTGCTGCAGGGGTGGGAGGGTGAATTTCTCTCTGCAACGACACACAAAAATTTTAGATGAAATAGACTAATTATAGACTACAACCGTTCGAAGCCTTTTGCTAAGCCACGCCCCGTCTGTCAGGCCACACCCCCTCTCACTCCGCAGCCATTCTGCAACGACACACAGAAACATTAAATGAAATAGATTAAATGCACCTATGCGAAGTGCTTTGCTAAGCCACGCCCCGACTCTGTAAGGCCACGCCCCTCCCACTCCGCAGCCAACAGGGATTGAAAAAATAAAGGTAAAAATCAACTTCTGTCAGCTGCAGGGATGAGTGGGAGGTTGACTTTCTTTCTGCAACGACACACAGAAACATTAAATGAAATAGATTAAATACACCCATGTGAAGTGTCTTGCTAATCCACGCCCCCGACTCTGTCAGGTTACGCCCCCTACCACTCCGCAGCCAACGGGGATTGAAAAAAATAAAGGTAAAAATGCAGGGGTGGGAGGGTGAATTTCTCTCTGCAACGGCACACAAAAATTTTAGATAAAATAGACTAATTATAGACTACAACTGTTCGAATCGTCTTGCTAAGTCACGCCCCCAACTCTGTCAGACCACGCCCCCTCCCACTCTGCAGCCATTCTGCAACGACACACAGAAACATTAAATGAAATAGATTAAATCACCTATGCGAAGCGCTTTGCTAAGCCACACCTCCAACTCTGTCAGGTCATGCCCCCTCCCACTCCGCAGCCAACAGGGATTGAAAGAATGAAGGGAAAAATAAACTTCTGTCAGCTGCAGGGGTGGGAGGGTGAATTTCTCTCTGCAATGACACACAAAATTTAGACTACAACCGAAGCAGGGATTGAAAAAATGAAGGTAAAAATCAATTTCTGTCAGCTGCATTGACTTTCTCTCTGCAACGACACACAGAAACATTAAATGAAATAGATTAAATATACCCAGGCGAAGCCGGGTCTTTCTGCTAGTTACTTTATAAATGTGATCCCCTTTGCCATAGACTGCAGTGCTGAACGGGAAGAGAGAAGGGAGAGGGCACATGCACACTACGTAGGTCATCTCCTCATACAGCTGATCGTCAATCTGATATTGACCTATCCTATATAGGTAACGTTGAATTACCAGCAATATTCTAGAAATGTAATGTATTTCAATCCACTACAGTTGAATACACATATTTTTAACCCTTTCATTATGGGCAGCTGTTTAATGTGATCCCACTCTGATACCAATCCAGAGCTTGTGTTTATGTTTAGGCAAGATTTTAGTCTACCCTGTGTGGCTGTCTTTTGTGAACTACAAGATAACTTTAACATCTATCAATTCCTTCCTGGTAGCTCTCACACACCTCCCACCACCCAACAAAGCCAACTCTGTTCCTTTGTGGGTTCCTACATGTATAGAGTACTGCTATACATCTCATTTCTGCCCCATCCAAAGTACTAGGAGTGCAGTGATATAGTACGTGTGTACCTATAATGATTAGCTGTAGAATTATACAAGAACCCTGACTCATAATTCACATTTCTGCTGTCTTCTGTGTGCAGAGTCTTCTGTGTATCATATGAGATGCAGCTTCACACTGTTCTTCTCTGTCTAATGCTTGTAAGAGCTGACAGGCTAATCTATCAATCACAAGCATGGGGTAAGAGAGAGAGGCTAAAGTTAGATCACCTAAGGGGTCATTTATCAACATCCTACTAAAAAAAGTTACAAATTGAAAATGCCATTTTTACGCCACCCTTTCCAGAAAGATAGTGTGGCATGGGCATGGTCATCATCCCCAGCGGATTTATCACGTAATGTAAGCCAGCAAATGATGACTTAAATCTATATCAACTATGATTTGGCATAGATTTCAATCTAGGCACATGGACTGCTGGAAGATGGTCTTTAGTGTTGAGCAAAGTACTCCCTTCTTTCAAAACTTTATTTGAATGCTGTACAGAGACCCATCTTTGTGGAGGTCAAATTCATTATATCTGAAGACTCACAAGAGTTTGATGAATAATAGAGATGAGCGAACATGCTCATCCGAGCTTGATGCTCGTTCGAGCATTAGGGTATTCGCATATGCTCGCTACTCGGACGAGCATATCGCGATCCTCGTGGAAATGGCAACTTCCTCTTCCTGCATGTTAGCCGCCTTTTTTCAGCCAATCAACATGCAGGAGAGTCTTTGGTACCTCCTAGCATCATGTGGGGCCCCTACAAGTCGATAGCAGGGATTGGCTGGCCAGATCAGATGACCTGGGAATATAAGAATCTGGTCCCGCGCTGCTCGCGTCATATGCTGTCTGCATGAGATTAGGGATAGAGCTGCTGTCTGTCAGGGAGAGTGTTAGGGCCTGAATTTAGATGTTGGTTAGGCAGGAATCACCCACAAAGAACCCAACAGCCCTTCTAAGGGCTACAAGCACCATTTTTTTTTGTCTCCTCACGGCTGCTGGCTGGGACTTGTAGTGCAGCTACCTCCATCTTGGCTGCACACTGTACACAGTGACTGGTGGCAGAAGGGACAGCACGTGGTCCACACAGACCCAAAATAAATTGTCATTTTTGCTGCTGCTGTACCTTGGCTTGCTGAGATCTGTAGTGCAGTCTAGGGAATACGTTTTTCTGTCATTTCAATACACTACAGTCTAGTGAACAATTATGTAGTGTACTGTACAGTAGCGTCAGTCTAGGGAATACGTTTTTCTGTCATTTCTATACACTACAGTCCAGTGAACAATTATGTAGTGTACTGTACAGTAGCGTCATTCTAGGGAATACGTTTTTCTGTCATTTCTATACACTACAGTCCAGTGAACAATTATGTAGTGTACTGTACAGTAGCGTCAGTCTAGGGAATACGTTTTTTTATATATCCTACAGTGCAGTGAAAAATTGAGTGGTTTGCGATGTAATAGCTGCAGTCTAAAGACTAAGTTTTTCCTCTCAGTCATATATACTACAGTGCAGTGCGAAATTGTGTTGTGTGCTGCACACTAGCCGGAGTGTAGAAAATATAAGTTTTTTCTCTCAGTTATATATTATACAGTGCAGTGAAAAATTCTGTTGTGTGCTGCACACTAGCCGGAGTGTAGAAAATAGAAAATATAAGTTTTTCCTCTCAGTTATATATTATACAGTGCAGTGAAAAATTCTGTCGTGTGCTGCACACTAGCCGGAGTGTAGAAAATAGAAAATATAAGTTTTTCCTCAAAGTTATATATTATACAGTGCAGTGAAAAATTCTGTCGTGTGCTGCACACTAGCCGGAGTGTAGAAAATATAAGTTTTTCCTCTCAGTTATATATTATACAGTGCAGTGAAAAATTCTGTCGTGTGCTGCACACTAGCCGGAGTGTAGAAAATAGAAAATATACGTTTTTCCTCTCAGTTATATATTATACAGTGCAGTAAAAAATTCTGTCGTGTGCTGCACACTAGCCGGAGTGTAGAAAATATAAGTTTTTCCTCTCAGTTATATATGATACATTGAAGTGAAAAATTGAGTGGTTTGCGGTACAATAGCCGCCGTCTAAAGACTACGTTTTTTCTCTCAGTTATGTATCATACAGTGCAGTGAACATACAAAATGTTGAACCCAAGGGCTAAGGGTCGAGGACGAGGGCGTGGACGTGGGCGTTCAAGTAGTGTAGGGGGAAGAGGCCATGGTCCTGGGCAGGTTGACACAGTACATGTTGATAAGGGAGCATTGAAACACCGCAGAGTTTCGCTCCCTAGCTTCATCTCACAACTTACTGGTTCACATGGTACACCACTATTGAAACCACAACAGTGCGAACAGGTGATGACGTGGATAGCGGACAATGCGTCCAGTAATTTATCCAACACCCAATCTTTCACGCAGTCCACCCACGCTAGCCAAGGGAGTAGACCTCTGTCTCCTCCAGCTCAACCTCCTTCCCTCCAGCCTGCCCCCCCCCCACCACAGAAGGTATGGATTCAGATCAGGCATACTCACAGGAACTCTTTTCAGGACCCTACCCAGAGACACAAACCACTGCTCAACAGCAACCTGAGCAGTTGCTGTGTCCCGATGCCCAAAATTTAGAACTTTCACAGTCTGTGGGTGATGAGAGTGTGGACTTAGTGCAAGTAGTGCGTGAAGAGGTGTCGGATGATGATGATGCTGATGAGACACGGTTGTCAGACAGTGATGTTGTTGTCAGGGCAGTAAGTCGGAGGGGGGAGCAGAGTGAGGAATCGGAGGAAGAGCTGGTGGATGATGAGGTGACTGACCCGAGCTGGGTTGGTAATCCAACTCAAGACAGTGCTTCTGAGGGGGAGGCAAGTGCAGCACCAGAACAGGTTGGAAGAGGCAGTCGGGTGGCCAGAGGGAGAAGCAGGGCCAGAGCAGGTAGATCAGCAACTGTTTCACGGAGTCAAGCTCCCGTGCCGAGGCCTAGATGTTCGCAAGTCTGGAGGTTTTTTAAAGAAAGTGAGGATGACCGACGGACTGTGATGTGCAACCTGTGCCACACCAGGATAAGCAGGGGAGCCACCACTACCAGCCTAACCACTACCAGCATGCGCAGGCATATGAGTTCTAAACACCCGACTCAGTGGAACCAAGGCCGTTCACCTCCTGCGGGTCACACCACTGCCCCTTCCCCTGTGTCACATGCTGGCTCGGCGAGTCAACCCCCCGCCCAGGACCCTGGCACGAGCGCCTCCCGCCCTACAACCACCCCTTCACCTCCACGATCCTCCACAACGTCCACCAATGTGTCCCAGCGCAGCGTTCAGCTGTCTTTGCAACAGACATTTGAGCGCAAGCGCAAATACAATTCCAGCCACCCACATGCACAAGCCCTAAACGTCCACATCTCCAAATTGTTGAGCCTGGAGATGCTGCCCTATAGGCTGGTAGAGACTGAGGCTTTCTGCAACCTGATGGCAGTGGCTGTCCCTCGGTACTTGGTCCCCAGCCGCCACTATTTTTCCCGATGTGCCGTCCCAGCCCTACACCAGCACGTGTCAGAGAAAATCATCCGTGCCCTGACCAACGCTGTTTCTGAGAAGGTCCACCTAACCACGGACACGTGGACAAGTGCTGCCGGGCAGGGACACTATATCTTACTGATGGCACATTGGGTTAACTTGGTGGAGGCTGGGACCGAGTCTGACTCTGGGGCCGCTCATGTACTGCCCACACCAAGGATTGAGGGGCCTACCTCGGTCACGGTTTCTCAGATGTACTATGCCTCTTCCTCCAACCCCTCCTCTTCCTCCGAATTACCATCCGTGGGCACGGCGCCTTCAGTTGGTAGCTCTAGGCGCAGCAGCAGGCGGTGCTCAAACTGCTGAGCTTAGGTGACAAAAGGCACACCGCACAAGAGCTGTTACAGGGCATCACGGCACAGACCGATCTGTGGCTGGCACCGCTGAACCTCAAGCCAGGCATGGTTGTGTGTGACAACGGGCGTAACCTGGTGGCGGCTCTGCAACTCGGCAGACTGACACATGTGCCATGCCTGGCCCACGTGTTCAATCTCATAGTTCAGCGATTCCTCAAGACATACCCCAATTTGTCAGATTTGCTCACCAAGGTGCACCGCATCTGTGCGCATTTCCGCAAGTCAAGCACAGATGCGGCCACTCTCAGGGCAGCGCACCGGCGCCTACAACAGCCAGCTCACCGACTGTTGTGCGACTTGCCCACGAGAGGGAATTCGACATTAAACATGTTATCCAGAGTTTACCAGCAGCGCAGAGCGATTGTAGACTGCCAGATGTCAACTTCTACCAGAACTGGTAGTCAGGTCAGTCAGCTTCCTCAAGTCTACAATGAGGAGTGGACGTGGATGTCTGATATCTGTCAGGTGTTGAGCAACTTTGAGGAGTCAACACAGATGGTCAGCGGCGATGCCGCCATTATCAGCCTCACCACCCCGCTGCTTTGCCTGTTGAAAAACTCACTGCTCAGCATGAAGTCAGAAGCTTTGCGCTTGTCACAGGAGATGGGGGAAGAAGATACATCGCTTGATAGCCAGAGTACCCTCACGTCTGTTTCTCAGCGCGTATTGGAGGAGGGGGATGAGGAAGAGGAGGAGAATGTTGGCGAGACAGAAGAGGGTACCAATGCTCAGTCCTTCTTAACTCTTGAGCGTGTATGGGCTGAAGAGGAGGAGTTGGAGGAGGAGAAAATGGAGAGTCAGGCCAGTGAGGAGAGGGAATTCTTGCGTGTTGGGACTCTGGCGCACATGGCAGACTTCATGTTAGGCGGCCTATCCCGTGACCCTCGTGTTAGAAGCATTTTTTCAAACACCGATTACTGGGTGTTCGCTCTCCTGTACCCACGGTACAAGCAGAACCTTTCCACTCTCATCCCTGTAGAGGAAAGGAGTATGAGAGTGAATCAATATCAAAAGGCCCTGGCGCACAAGCTGAAACAATCCTTCCCATCTGACGCCGCTAGCGGCAGAGGGCATGGTTCTGTGGGCCAAGTAGCGGGGGAGAGGAGGCGAGCAGGCAGCTTGTCCAGCACTGGCAGGGGAACGCTCTCCAAGGCCTTTGCCAGTTTTATGTCACCCCAGCAAGACACTGTCACCTGTCCCCAGTCTAGGCAGAGTAGGGGGGAGCTGTACAGAAAGATGGTGAGGGAGTACCTAGCTGACCATACCAATGTCCTGCGTGATCACTCTGCTCCATACAACTACTGGATTTCAAAGCTGGACACGTGGCCTGAACTGGCAGTGTACGCCTTGGAGGTGCTGGCCTGCCCTGCCGCTAGCGTGTTGTCAGAGCGGGTATTCAGTGCAGCTGGTGGTGTCATCACCGATAAGCGTACACGCCTGTCAACTGACAGCTCTGACAGGCTGACGCTTATTAAAATGAACAAAGCATGGATTTAACCGTAATTCAAATCTCCTCCGGGGGAAAGCCGCTAAAGAATAAGATTCCTTATGTATCCGATTCCTCTCCTCTACTCTCCTCCTTCTCTTCATTGCCAAATGCTGACCCAAAAGGGAATTTTTTAGAGGGCCAACTGGCACTCTTTTAAGACAATGTTTCCGGAGGGCCACCTACAGGCCCTCTCTCCAAACTCGGTCAATCTGTTGTCACAGCCATACAGGGCCACGATAAATTTTTATGTGCTTCGCCTTCTCCTGCACTGTAACTCGGTCACTCTGTAGTCACAGCCATACAAGGCCACGATAAATTTTTATGTGCTTCGCCTGCTCCTGCACTGTAACTCGGTCACTCTGTAGTCACAGCCATACAGGGCCTCGATAAATTTTTATGTGCTTCACCTGCTCCTGCAGTGTAACTCGGTCACTCTGTAGTCACAGCCATATAGGGCCTCGATAAATTTTTATGTGCTTCGCCTGCTCCTGCACTGTAACTCGGTCACTCTGTAGTCACAGCCATACAGGACCTCGATAAATTTTTATGTGCTTCGCCTGCTCCCGCACTGTAACTTGGTCACTCTGTAGTCATAGCCATACAGGGCCACGATAAATTTTTATGGTCTGGGTGAGCACAATTGCCTTGAGGGTCACCACCAGGCTGTTGCCCGAGAATTTGGGGTAATGGTGGGATTAGGCAGCCTCAGAGGCATCCATGCATGCTGCCGCTGCTGTTTCCTGTCCATTTCCGTGGTGTTTCCATCATTTTCTGAGGTTTCCAGGTTTTCACCCAGCCTTCCCTAGGCAGAGCCTTGGTCCCCTGCAAAAAATGCTCTAGTCTCCCATTGACTTCAATGGGGTTCGTTATTCGAAACGAGCACCCGAGCATCGGGAAAAATTCGACTCGAATAACGAGCACCCGAGCATTTTAGTGCTCGCTCATCTCTAATGAATAACTTTGGACTTCGATTATTCAACTTTAAAACCACTTTAAAACTAGGATCTGAAGTTGACTTTGGATCTCAGTTTGAAAATGTTTTTCAAGTTGAATAATTGAGGTACCAAGTTATTCAACAAAGTTTTGCGATACTTCTGACACAAAGAATTTCGCATCAGCAAAGCCCATACATTTGAATGCTGCACGAAGATGGGTCTCTGTACAGCATTCAAACAAAGTTTTGAACATAACCACTTTGGATCTATATAAAAAGGAGAAAGAAAAACAGCATCCTCTTCTTGCTCAAATGATGTTTTAATCTATAAAGAAACCCATAACACGTGCAACGTTTCGGCTGCCACTCAGCCTTTGTCAAGCATACATATAACCATGTGCACCAAACATAAATAGCCCCAAATTTAGTGACATCATCAAAGGTTACCTGGAACCACTCCACTACACCTGTATATTTACTTAAAATCAATTTGCATATACTATGTATCCTTCTATATATGAATAAAGATGCAATCGGAATAAAGACACATGCATAATGAATAGTATTAGTGTGGATTATGATATTTACCCTCAGTTTACTTCCGTTCACAGCCAATGACGTTGGCATAGCGCTCCTCCAATGATGAAAATCTCACGAGAGATAATCACGGTCCCGTGATCTAGAACGCAGCGTCATGTGACCTGCAACCCTGCGTATCACAGCAACTGGAACGCTGCAGTGCGGCTTAGTTGCTTACCTAGTAAATATGCGAATCCCTGGTGCTGGGCAAAACACGTGAATCATGACGCAACCTCACGTGATCGGCAACTCTGCGTATCCAAGCAACGGGGAACGCCATAGAACAGTTTGGTTCCGTAGTATACAATCTAAAACAGAGGCCGATCGTTATTGCTTCCCAAAGAGCTACAACTAAGGTGTCCATATCAAGGGATACGTACAACTAACAGGTGCTGTACAATTTTTTCTTTATTTGAACACTTTGGATCTATGATCCAAAGAGCACTTTGCTCAACAGTAATGGTCTTAATTTATGAAGAGGTATTTGATTATAGAATAAGCACATCCTCTGACAGCCCAGGGTATATCAAGACTGGCATAAAAACACTGATCTTGATAAACTTCCTACAAAAACTCTGCAGTGTGAATTAAGGGCTAGAACTTCTTTGTCACTGATCTATCAATTGATACCCTTAGATACTGTAGGACTAAAAAGAAAAGCAATGGCAATGTCCTGACACTCTGCCTCCTCTGCCTCTGCAAAGTCAAGGTGGGTAGCATAGACTGCATTAGGGGAATCATATTAGAAGAAAATAAGGAATAAAGATTTAGACAACCCATACATGGTATATCAACTAAAACATGCACCCCAAGGCATACTCAAGAGCCTCTTCTAGATTTTTTAATAATATTAAAGGGGTTATCCAACTCCTATAATGACCTTCCTAATGGGGTCCCTCATATAGTTTAGACTTACCTCACTCCCTGGCACCCCCGTCACACCCCACAGAGCTGCCGTTGCATCTACCTGTCATGTGGATCAAAACATCTGGTAACAGAGGGGGCAGCCAATAGCAAGCCATGACGGGGACGACCTTCCCTAGCATTGCGGGTGATGCAGTGACGGAGATGCAGCGGTGGCCGTGCGGGGATCAGAAGTGACACAGGTGCAGGGTAAGTATAACCTATATAAGGGGCTCAGACACTAGGGGGCTTATTATAAGGGTTGGTTAACCCCTTTAAATCTGCACTATATAGGCAGTGCTTCTTTAGCATCATTTTTATATAATCTTAATACTGTAATCCCAGAATTTTGTGTTACAAAACAAGATACACAGTGAATTGTCTCAAGCAAAAAATGTTATGAAGTAGTGTAATTTACAAATATTGAAACTTTTTTCTCTGATATGAATGAATAAAATGCTAAAAGTTTTTATAGTTTATAGAGTGCTCCACTGCTCATCTGCAAACACACGCTATTTCTTTGGGGATGAGAGACAGTAAGTCAGTGAATATTTACTTAGATCTGGTAGTCTCACCTGACAATTAATCTGACAATGTTTATTTTCACACTGCACATTTTGACAGTACTATACCTGCTGATGAAATACTTTTTGCCCTAGTGGAAAGTTTCTTCCCTTGTTTAAAACTGATAGCTGTAAAATGTGTCTGTTTTGACTATGTCACTACTATCTCACTGAACACACATAATTTATAGCGTAAACTAATAGTGTATTGTGAGCATTTTTATTGAGCATTGTTGAATTTACTCATCTTTATGTCTTTAGTTTTATTTCATACTGTTGACATAAACTGTAACAACTAACAGAACTATTGAAAATATGTGCCTAAAAAATGTCAAATAAAATTGAAAACACATAATAGGCATTACACGATTGAGTGGTTTTATTCCTATGTTTGGCACATTGACTATTACACAAAAATATCTCATTTTGCCAATACATGATCATAAAATGATGCATACATAAAAAGTCCAGACAATATTGTCGAGGTCATTTGTATAGAGATAGCCATATTATCAAATTTTGTACCTATTTAATGAATACCTTTAACTCAGCTATAACAATTGCTATAATAATTTAAAATAGTTTAAGAAATTAAGATTTCATTTTGCATTTACCAAATTTTTGCAAGAATGTTACTAGTGGATTAAAAATTATTTCATTATAAAGCAGCAGTACTCAATGCCAAGTAGCCAACAGCAAATACAGTATGATGCATAGAAGAGCATATATGGGAACTGCATAGGCATGTCACTAGACTGATAAAATGAGCTTTTGCAACTTGAAAAAAATAGAAAAATAGCTTATAGATGGCATCTCAAATACAATTTTCCTTTTGTGAACTGGCATAATTAGTGCCGGACCCTTATGAATACTGTATTCCTAACAATCCAATTAAGGCACACAGGAAACTGACATGGTCGAAATGGTACTTCTCACATTTTGAGGAGCAAACTGGTAAGAAAAATATTTAAAAAGTAATATAATAATCCTAATAACTTAAAATAAAAAACAATAACCTCCAACATATAGTATACTTCAAAATAAGTAGCAGACTAAATAGTCATAATAAACAAAAACATATGGCAGCACACCATTACACATGCAAACAATAGAACTAAAGGTTAGGGATTATTCTATATTAAAGTGGTACTATACCTACTATACATAAAAAATGGAAGCTCTTTGCGCACATTTTTGATCAAACGTGTGTCGGTCCCATCTACCGGCATCAAAGTGGGTTCTGCAGATTGGTAACTAACACTAAAAGAACTGACTCTCCTGGGCCTAACCTAAGCCTACAATGTTCAGGGCAAGTAGGAACCAGCTATATTTATACTTTGCTTACTAGATTTATGGATGTGCACCTGTGACTATGGATGTGCTAAGTCTAAATTTTCTTAGATAGCGATATGGGAATACCCTTTTAACCTAATGGTTTTATTTATTTATTTATTTATTTATTTTTTACTAAAAACCTAATAATTATATTAAAAACATTATATAAATAATAAATCTATGTGTAATGAACCAACAATTAATTTCTTTCATATAAAGAAATGGAGACTGAAATAGAGATCTATACTACAGCCTTTCAACCTTGGATGTCTCATATGAAGGATATACAGATCTGTAATTCTTGCAACTGCAAAATACTGGATAAGCAAATTTTTACAGATGTAATCTTCTCAATTTAATAGCCTTAAAATTGAAAAAGTTATAGTCACTTATCTAGCACATATGAAAAATAGGGAAAGATGGTTTGGCCATTAAAGTCTAATATACTGTACGTACGGCCATTAAAAGATTAAAGCATATATCCAGCCAAAAATATAAAATTCACATTGCCCCTGAATCCACATATAAATAAATGAGGGAATTTCTTTACCAACGTTCAACTGTTTTCTTGTCAAAGTCTGTGCTTTCACAACATGAAGTACTGTATATGCCATGGGCAGTCTCTAGTTACCTGAGCATATTACAAGGCTGCCTGATTATATCCGCATGTTTTCTGGGCTCCTGCTACCTTCTGCTATCAAACCCCTGTATGTCAGAAAGGCAACCTAATCTTGGAAATTTTCTCCTCCGAAGTGAATCCGGATTTTTTCGGATTCGCTTTGTATTATTCGTAAATCTTCGCAAAATTTTGAACGCTAACGATACATACGAAACGTACACATTCTTCCTGAGGCGGGAAAATGACGATACGCCCCCCTCAGAACTGGAAAAAACCAGCCCGGCCCACCGGGATCTAACTATTTGCTCGTATAGGGAGTGAAGACTCCTCCCTCAGTACTCCACCCTCCTCTGAACCAGTTTAGACCAGTGCTGAACACTGAGCAAGTAGCAAGCAAGGCTAAAGAGCTGCGTCCCAACTGGAACCAGATGGTCTTTGGGGACGAGTTCCCTGAACCACCGCCCACTCCAGACATCAGGGTGTCACACTCTGAACTGAAAGCGAGTAAACCACCTACAGTGCCCTTATTCTCCTTATTGCCTGCAGAGTTAGCTGCGCATGGTGAGGCGGTTCTTCGTCGTCAGGCGGCTGGTGCATCTGCTGTAGCTGGTGCGGCTGAAGTGTCTGTGGTGGTACGTGTGGTGGAGGCAGCTGGAGCGTCCACTTTGCCGCCCAGGAGGAGATCCACGACAACACCTTCCATAAGGCAGAACCCGATTGTGCCACCATCGGTGACGGCCCATGCGCAGACCCCCTGGGACTACAAAAACACAGTGGAGGACTGGGTCATCAAGGTACTGGACCACCCTAGGCAGGGAGATCCTCCATTAGAACGCCGAAAGGGAACGGTCCTGTGGTTTTCCGTTGAGATAGGGCTTCCTGGCAGACAAGGACGGAAAGGAGTATTTTGTAGGCCGCAGGTCAGTGAAACGACCGTACCTGCCACAACCTCATCACAGCCTGTACGTGGGGGATCAGGTGGAGTACACCCCCATGGCATCACTGAAAGGCCCCTTGGCGACCTGGGTTACCCTCCTTTCTAAGCTGCTGGTGCCTACAACAGAACCTGGAGTGTGGTCGGATGAACCACCAGGTCCAGGACGCTTGCACTGCCTTCAGGAGTCCACAGATGGCGTCCTCTGGTTAAGGGAAAAGCCGCAGCCGAAGCTGAAGTCAGCAGCAGCCAGGGAAGCTGGGGCTACTTCCCTGGATGCAACCTTTCCAGAACCGCTGTGGCCAGAAGTCCTTACCTCTGCTGTCCCGGCAGGAGGATCTGGAAAAGCACAAATGGCTGCAGCGCTCACCAGCGTCACCACCTCCCGGACCCGGTCAAGTCCGAATTCCAGAAGAAGTGGGCATTGGAGTTCTACTATGGCAGCCAGCGTGGCCTACAAGAGGCAGGAGCGTCCTCTGATGTTGTTTAGCAGCAGTTCCAGCGAGGAGGACTTCAGGTCCCTCATCTGAGGAACCATTCTGGGTGATTTAAAGGACACCTCAGGAGGACCTATGGGAGCCACACCATGGACTGCACCTGACGGGTGAGAGCTAGCTGGCACTTTTTATATTTGGTTGTTTGTATTGCCCCCGTTCGACTCTCACCCAGATGGGCATGGCTGTCAGGACTCCCCCCATTCTGCAGAAAAGTCCCAGCTGCTCCTAAGCGCGCCTATTTTCCTTTTTACCCCCTTCTCAGGTTATTTGGGAGCCCCCTTTGCAAAAAGGAATCTCTATGTGCTGCTATTTTCTATTATGTATGTATTGCCCCCGTTTGACTCTCACCCAGCTGGACATGGCTGTCAGGACTCCCCCCATTCTGAAGAAAAGTCCCAGTTGCGCCTAAGCGCGACTATTTTCCTTTTTACCCCCTTCTCAGGTTATTTGGGAGCCCCCTTTGCAAAAAGGGTTCTCTATTTGCTGCTATTTTCTATTATCCATGTGGATTACACGTTACCTGTTTGGATTACAATATTATCTCCCGTGGAATACAATTGAATTTTGGACTATGTGTTCCAGACAGTTTTTTATCATGCTAAGGAGCCAGAAGGAGAGACTCTAACGTATATCTGAGCCTTTTATGCTTGCAAATGTGAAATTGATTGCACTAAAATGTTTGCATACTTATGTCTTTGCTGTATTTTAGCTACACTGTTATTACTGGTTCAGCACTTTAGCCCATTGTGTGTATTCTTTTTCAGGTACTGCAATGTATGTGTCCTATTATGCACTTATTGCCCAGTGTTTTTAGTAAATTATGCACTTAGCTGGATAGCTAGCAGTGAGCACCTTATTTTTCTAACTCATATGGACTGCCTCTAAAGACTGTACGCCGCGGCCTAGACTCGTGCGTATGACGGATTTGCGCGTTAACAGTACGCTAAGGATTTGGATGCACTTTTGTACGCTAATCCTTACGCATTGCGTACTTTTAACTATGCTGACTGTACGTTCATAATTTGTGCAGGAATGTTCGCAAAACAACTATTGTTTTTTTGAATGTAGATTCTACCGAATAAATTTGTTTAAGTACGAATCTTGTCAGAAATTCGGCGAATATTTGGCAAAGCGAATTATGGATGATTCGCTCATCTCTAGTGTCTGTAAGAATTTTGCACATTAATCAAGAATAACATTTGTGATGTCATACATTGTTGTTGGACAACAGTGCTCTTATCTCCGATATTCTTCACAAAGGTGTTCAATGGGGTTGAAGTCCGCTTTCTGTGCAGACCAGTCAAGTTTCTCCACACCAAGTTTGCCCAACCATGTCTTTATAGACCTCGATTTTTGCGCTGCGGCACAGTCATATCGGAACAGAAAGGGGCCTTCCCCAAACTGCTCCCACAAAGTTGGAAGCATACAATTGTCCAAAATGTCTTGGTATTCTAAAAAAACCCAATAGTATTATGCCTTTTCTGAAAAACTTTACAGTTGGCAATGCAGACAGGCTCTGAACCCAGACTCATCCATCAGACTTCCAGATAGAGAAGCATGACTCATAGCTTCATAGAACTCATTTCCACTGCTCCAGAGGTCAGTAACATGCTTTACAATGGCCCATATGATGCTTGTTATTGTGCTTCGTGATGCAGCTCATCAGCTATGGAAACCCATGCCTTGAAGCTCTGAAGCACAGTTTTTATGATGTTAGAGGAGGGGTGGAAGTTTGCAGTTGAGTGCTTGACTTTATACACCTGTGACAATGGGACTGAATGAAACACCTGAATTCTATGATTAAAGAAGAACTCTGGAAAAAAGTGTATGTATTTGTGGGTTATAACTCCCTTCTGCTTCTTGGCTGTTTCATGTGACCAGCCATCAAACTTTCCAAATAACACGGCATCTTACGTGTGGACAGAAAGTCAGTTTCTTTATGTATTCCTATTTCAGTCTCATAGAAACAAATTGAGAACTAACTGACTTCCTGTCCTGTGTCAGCTGACAAGAGATTTGGTCACATGGCATAGCTAAAAATTAGAAGGGAGGGGATAACTCAAAAATATAGTCACTGATGAGAAGATTAAATTTAATACAGATTATATCATGCACCTTTCTGACAGGTCAGAGAATAAAAATTCTTTGTGGGAGCTCTACTTCAAGGGAAGGTTCAAATTTACTTTATGGAATTCCATGATAGGGTTCTGTTATAACAGAGCTATAATGGATTATAATGGAATTTTAGGACAGAATGCAAAAAGGAAGCCTTTAAGAGGCATTCTGTTTTGCTCCATCTTAATACATGTTTATGCGGACAAATAATGGTTCCATTTGGTTCCGTTATACATGACAGAAAAAATTGTCTTGTCAACAATCTTTTTTTCCGTCATATATAACTAGAGATGAACGAATCATTCAAAATTAGCTTAGCTGAATATTCGCCGAATTTCTGACAAGATCCGTATTTAAACTAACTTATTTGTCGAATCTACGTAAAAAAAATACACGTTTTTTGCGAACATTCCTGCCCAAATTAGTTAAAATACGCAATATCTAAGCATTAGCGTACAAAAGTGCGTACGAATCCTTAGCGTACTATTGACGCGCGATTGCATCATACGTACGAGGCTAGGCCGCAGCGTACAATCTTTAGAGGCAGTCCATATGAACTAGAAAAATAAGGTGCTTACTGCTGCTAGCTATCAATAAGTGAATAATTTACTAAAAATGCCGTACAATAAGTGCATAATAGGACACATTGCAGTACCAGAAAAAGAATACACACAATGGGCTAAAGTGCTGAACCATTAAAAACAGTGTAGCTAAAATACAGCAAAGACATAAGTATGCAAACATTTTAGTGCAATCAATTTCACATTTGCAAGCATAAAAGGCTCAGATATACGTTTGAGTCTCTCCTTATGGATCCGAGTTGACATGATAAAACACTGTCTGTCTGGAACACATATTCCAAAATTCAATTGTAATCCACGGGAGGTTAAATTGTAATCCAAACAGGTAATGTGTAATCCACATGGCTAACAGAGAATAGCAGCAAATAGAGAACCTTTTTGGAAAAGGGGGCTCCCAAATAACCTAAGAAGGGGTTAAAAAGGAAAATAGGTGCACTTCAGGCGCAACAGGGAAATTTCTGCAGAATGGGGGGAGTCCTCACAGCCATGCCCATCTGGGCGAGAGTCAAACAGGGGCAACACAAACTAAATAAAAACAACTGCCAACTAGCATCTCACCCGTCAGGTGCAGTCCATGGTGTGGCTCCCATAGGTCCTCCTGCAGTGTCCTTGACACTACCAGTAGTTGGGTTCCTCATATGAGGGACCTGAAGTCCTCCTCGCTCGAGCTGCTGCTGAAGCTCATCAGAGGACGCTCCTGCCTCTTGTAAGCCATGTTCTCTGCGGTGGAACTCCAGTGCCCTCTTCTTCCTGAAGTTGGACTTGACCGGGTTCGGGTGGTGGTGACGCACGCTGCAGCCATTTTCGCTTTTCTGGATGCTCCTGCTGGGACAGCAGGGGTACAGACTTCCGGCCTCAGCGGTTCCAGAAAGGTTGCATCCAGGAAAGAAGCCCCACCTTCCCCGGCTGCTGCTTGCTTAATCTTTCACGGCAGCTGTTATTGGTGGACCACCGTGGATTGGAAGGTGAACGATAACGTGGTCAGCTGACCCATCTGTAAGGACTGTGGTGGTGGTGCTGGCAGTCCAGGAATCAGAAGCTCTGGCTGAGGCTGCGGCTTTTCCCTGAACCGGAGGACGCCCTCTGGGAATTCCTGCAGGTGGTTCATCCGGCCACACTTCTGGTTCCGTTGTAGGCACCAGAGGCTTTGAAAGGAGGGTAACCCCAGTCACAAATGGGCCTTTCAGGGATGCCATGGGGGTGTACTCCACCTGATCCCCCACATACAGGCTATGCCGATGTTATGGCAGGTACGGCCGTTTCACCAAACTGCGGCCCACAAAATACTCCTTTCCATCCTCATCATCCTGCAGGAAGCCAGACCCTCTCCCAACGGAAAACCAAATCACAGTTCCCTTTCTCCGTTCCAATGAAGGATCTCCTGGCCTAGGGTGGTCGAGTACCTGTATGACTCAGTCCTCTACTCCGGTTTGATAGTCCCAGAGGATCTGTGCATGGGCCGTCACAGATGGTGGAACAATTGGGTTCTGGTGTATGGAAGGGGTGGATCTCCTCCTGGGCAGCGAAGTGGACGCTCCAGACGTTCCAGCCGCAGGAGACAAAGCAGACGTTCCAGACGCAGGAGCCAAAGCAGACGTTCCAGCCACAGGAGCCAAAGCAGACGTTCCAGCCACACGAGCCAAAGCAGGCGTTCCAGCCGCAGGAGCCAAAGCAGACTTTCCAGCCACACATGCCAAAGCATACGCTCCAGCCTCACAAGCCAAAGCAGATGCTCCAGCCGCACAAGCCAAAGCAGACGCTCCAGCCGCCTCACGAGTCGCAGCAACAGCAACCTCAGCAGGTGGTAAGGAACACACAGGCACTAAAGCTGGGTTTCTCTGGCAGACTTGTGACACCCTGATGTCTTGAGCGGGTGGTGGATCAGGTAAGTCGTCTCCAAAATACATCTCGTTCCAATTTGGCAGCTGTTTTTTGAGCCATGATGCTTGCCTCTTGCTCTAAAGTCAGCGCTGGTCTAAACTGGTTCAGACTTCAGAGGAGGGAGGAGTCTTCACTCCCTATACGTGCAAAACAATTAGATCCCGGTGAGCCGGGCTGGTTTTTTCCAGTTCAGAGGGGGCGTATCTTCACTTTCCCGCTCTTGCGTGGGCGTATCGTCATTTTTCATGCCTCATGCAGAATGTGTACGTTTCTTACGTTTCATACGTATCGTTAGCGTGTAAAATTTTGCTAAGATTTACGAATAATACGAAGCGAATCCAAAGAAATTTGGATTCGCTTCGCAGCTGAAAATTTCCAAGATTTGATACGAATCTACGAAGCGGCGAATAGATTAGCTCATCTCTATATATAACAGAAGCAAATGGAACCGTTATTTGTCCCAATAGAGATATATTAAGACGGAGGAAAACAAAATGCTTCTTAACACCTTAAGGACCCAGCCATTTTTCACCTTAAAGAGACCCTGTCACCAAACAAAGTACCCAAATTAAACTAAGTTTTAAAATGCTTCCACCTAAATAATAATAATTATAAATATAAATCATTTAAAAAAATGTATTTTAATAATAATAAATAAAGTGTTAACATCGCACGTGCCCCATTATACTTCCCGACTCCCTCAGAAGAGTCGCCGCCAGGTAGTTCCCGGCATGCTTTGTGGTGTGACGTCACTATCTGAAAAAAATCCCATGATGTGTGCTAAAATGCGAGATCTCGCGATAATTTACGAGATCTCGCATTTTAGCACCGAAAGACTGCAATTGAAACTCAGAGAAGTTTGCCTGAGCTTCCCTAGCATCATCCTCACCACCATACACTTTACAGCAAAACAGATCAGGGACAGATGTAGACAGGGCCAACGTTACCAAAGGGGTCCCCTTCAGATGGTCTTCCTATATTTACAGAAAACAATGCCATGAGGCTCTGGAGTCAGGAGCAGTCTGCACCATCAATTAGCTGGGCAGAAGCTAACTCCTTCTAGCAGAGGTTCCGTTTGCTGGCAGCTGCTGCCTGTGCTCCCGTCATACACTCCCCCCTCCCCCGACACACACATACCTCAGAGCAGCGTCGGGACAGACAGGGTGGGGGAGGATGTCTTCACCCACTCTGGATCCTGCCAGCTAACTCTCCCTCCAATTCACCCAGCTATGCTCCATAAAATGTAAGTGTATTTGTGTGCAAAGTGAACATTAATTACAGTATGTGTACTATACCTGAGTGTAAATGTGTATGTTGTGTGTTTTTATTTAGGTATGTGTGTGTCTGCATATACATTCTGTGTGTATGTGTATATATATATATATATATATATACACACACACACTGTAATAACCCCTGTGCTGCCTATATATACTGTAATAACCCCTGCACTGCCTTTATATACTGTAATAACCCCTGCACTGCCTATATATACTGTAATAACCCCTATGCTGCCTATATATACTGTAATAACCCCTGTGCTGCTTATATATACTGTAATAACCCCCTGCGCTGCCTATATATACTGTAATAACCCCTGCGATGCCTATATATACTGTAATTGGCCCTGCCTATATATACTGTAATAACCCCTGCGATGCCTATATATACTGTAATAACCTTCACTGCCTATATATACTGTAATAACCCCTGTGCTGCCTATATATACTATAATAACCTCTTCATTGCCTATATATACTGTAATAACCTCTTCACTGCCTATATATACTGTAATAACCCCTGTGCTGCCTATATATACTGTAATAACCCCTGCGCTGCCTATATATACTGTAATAACCCCTGCACTGCCTATATATACTGTAATAACCCCTGCGCTGCCTATATATACTGTAATAACCTCTTCACTGCCTATATATACTGTAATAACCCCTGTGCTGCCTATATATACTGTAATAACCCCTGTGCTGCCTATATACACTGTAATAACCCCTGCAATGCCTATATATACTGTAATAACCTCTTCACTGCCTATATATACTGTAATGACCCCTGTACTGCCTATATATACTGTAATAACCCCTGTGCTGCCTATATATAATGTAATAACCTCTACACTGCCTATATATACTGTAATAACCCCTGCGCTGCCTATATATACTGTAATAACCTCTTCACTGCCTATATATACTGTAATAACCCCTGTGCTGCCTATATATACTGTAATAACCCCCTGCACTGCCTATATATACTGTAATAACCCCCTGCGCTGCCTATATATACTGTAATAACGCCAGTCTTTCTCTCTCTATATATATTAAATACATTAAACTAGTAGTGCAATATATATGTGTATATATATATTTATAGATAGACATATATTTCTATATATGCATATACATCAAAGTGATGCCATTGAAACAAACTCCCTCCCTAAAAAAATAAAATGAATTCCAGCTGCGTGCATTCTGTGGATGATTTATCAAACTGGTGTAAAGTAGAACTGGCTTAGTTTCCCATAGCAACCAATCAGATTCCTCCTTTCATTTCCCAAGGGAGCTATCCAAAATGAGTGAAATCTGATTGGTTGCTAGGGGCAACTAAGCCAGTTCTACTTTACACCAGTTTTGATAAATTTCCCCCAGTGTGTCTTACCACTTGTTTTTTCTCCTATAGAGAAAGTGATGTCTGAAAAAAAAATACCAAAAGCTCTAACACGCTGAGTTTTTGAAAAGAAACCAGAAAGACAAAAAACACCACCTGATGAACAAAATTGCAAAAGAAAAGCACTTGAGTGTCATTTTCTATAGACCTTTATCTAAGGGCTCATGGTTCCATATTGTGGCCCGCAAACATCGGGTCTGCAATATATGGGCATAGTCCGTTTGTGCACCGCATTACGCATTTGGACCCATTCACTTGAATGGGTCTGCAATCTGGAAGGTGAGGTGCGGAATGGAGGCATGGAACCCCCAGAAGCACTATGGAGTGCTTCTGATGGGTTTCTGTCAGTGCCTCCAACCATTGGATGCAGATCGCGGACCCCATTTAAGTTAATGGGTCCTGTGTCCGGCCCTACGGACGGTGCTGTGCATTACGGACCGCGAGCACAGGCCCAGCCAGCACGCTTTCATGTGCAGGAACCCCTTAGTTCACATCAACTTTTCAGAAGAGCAAAAAAAAACTGGATCTTGTAAGAAACGGATCCTGTGCATCCGTTTTGGCCATTTCCATCTGAGATCCTGAATGCAATACTTTTTCTGTCTAAAGCAAAACAAAACAAAAAAACACAGATCTGAGACATTAATGCACAGGATCTGTTTTTTTTTCTGTTCCTCTGGCGGAGTAGAAGAATGAATAATAAATAGTGATGTGAACTCCCCCTAAGGCTAGAGCTACACAACAACATTTGTTTCTAGACAAAA
>ONZH01005178.1:0-32607 GCA_900303285.1 Rhinella marina | reverse complement strand
AAACCACACCTTCGCCTCCATGATCCTCCACAGCGTCCACCAATGTGTCCCAGCGCAGCGTTCAGCTGTCTTTACAGCAGACGTTGGAGCGCAAGAGGAAATACAGTTCCACCCACCCACATGCCCAAGCCCTCAACGTCCACATCTCCAAATTGCTTAGCCTGGAGATGCTGCCCTATAGGCTGGTAGAGACCGAGGCCTTTCGAAATCTCATGGCGGTGGCTGCCCCTCGGTATTCCGTCCCCAGCCGCCACTATTTTTCCCGATGTGCCGTCCCAGCCCTACACCAGCACGTGTCACAGAACATCATCCGTGCCCTGAGCAACGCTGTTTCTGAGAAGGTCCACCTAACCACGGATACGTGGACAAGTGCTGCCGGGCAGGGACACTATATCTCACTGACGGCACATTGGGTTAACTTGGTGGAGGCTGGGACCAAGAATGACCCTGGGGCCACTCATGTACTGCCCACACCGAGGATTGCGGGGCCTACCTCGGTCACGGTCTCTCAGACGTACTGTGCCTCCTCCTCCGACCCCTCCTCCTCCACCGAATTACCATCCGTGGCACGGCGCCTTCAGTCAGTAGCTCTAGGCGCAGCAGCAGTGCCGTGGGTAAGCGCCAGCAGGCTGTGCTCAAAGTGCTGAGCTTAGGTGACAAAAGGCACACCGCCCAAGAGCTGTTACAGGGCATCACGGCGCAGACCGATGTGTGGCTGGCACCGCTGAACCTCAAGCCAGGCATGGTTGTGTGTGACAACGGGCGTAACCTGGTGGCGGCTCTGCAACTCAGCAGACTGACACATGTGCCATGCCTGGCCCACGTGTTCAATCTCATAGTTCAGCGGTTCCTCAAGACATACCCCAATCTGTCTGATTTGCTCACCAAGGTGCGCCGCATCTGTGCGCATTTCCGCAAGTCGACTACAGATGCTGCCACTCTCAGGGCAGCGCAGCGCCGCCTACAACTGCCCGCTCACCGACTGTTGTGCGACGTGCCCACGAGATGGAATTCCACATTAAACATGTTATCCAGAGTTTACCAGCAGCGCAGAGCGATTGTAGACTGCCAGATGTCATCTTCCACCAGAACTGGTAGTCAGGTCTCTCAGATTCCTCAAGTCTACAATGAGGAGTGGACGTGGATGTCTGATATCTGCCAGGTGTTGAGCAACTTTGAGGAGTCAACACAGATGGTTAGCGGCGATGCCGCCATTATCAGCCTCGTCATCCCGCTGCTTTGCCTGTTTAAAAAATCACTGCTCAGCATCAAGTCGGATGCTTTGCGCTTGTCACAAGAGACGGTGGAGGAAGATACGTTGCTTGATAGCCAGGGCACCCTCCGGTCTGTTTCTCAGCGCCTATCGGAGGAGGGGGATGAGGATGAGGAGGAAGAGGAGGAGAATGTCGGCGAGACAGTAGAGGGTACCAGTGCTCAGTCCTTAACTCTTGAGTGTGTATGGGCTGAAGAGGAGGACTTGGAGGAGGAGGAGGAGGAAATGGAGAGTCAGGTCAGTGAGGAGAGGGAATTCTTGCGTGTTGGGACTCTGGCACATGGCAACAGGCCCTGGTGCACAAGCTGAAACAATTCTTCCCATCTGACGCCGCTAGCGGCAGAGGGCATGGTTCTGTGGGCCAAGTAGCGGGGGAGAGGAGGCGAGCAGGCAGCTTGTCCAGCACTGGCAGGGGAACGCTCTCCAAGGCCTTTGCCAGTTTTATGTCACCCCAGCAAGACACTGTCACCTGTCCCCAGTCTAGGCAGATTAGGGGGGAGCTGTACAGAAAGATGGTGAGGGAGTACCTAGCTGACCATACCAACGTCCGTAGCGATCACTCTGCTCCATACAACTACTGGGTTTCAAAGCTGGACACGTGGCCTGAACTGGCGCTGTACGCCTTGGAGGTGCTGGCCTGCCCTGCCGCTAGCGTGCTGTCAGAGCGGGTATTCAGTGCAGCTGGTGGCGTCATCACCGATAAGCGTACACGCCTGTCAACTGACAGCGCTGACAGGCTGACGCTTATTAAAATGAACAAAGCCTGGATTTCACCGGAATTCAAATCTCCTCCGGGGGAAAGATGCTAAAGATTTAAATAACTTATGTATCCGATTCCTCTTCTCTACTCCTCTTCTCTACTCCTCCTCCTCCTCCATATCGTCTTTGCCTAATGCTGACCCAAAAAACGCCATTTTTTAGAGGTCCAACTGGCCACTCTTTTAGCACAATTTTTCAGGAGGGCCCCCTACAGGCCCTCTATTCAAACAATTTTTCCAGAGGTCCACCTACAGGCCCTCTATTCAAACAATTTTTCCAGAGGTCCACCTACAGGCCCTCTCTTCAAACAATTTTTCAGGAGGGCCCTCTACAGGCCATCTATTCAAACAATTTTTCCAGAGGTCCACCTACAGGCCCTCTCTTCAAACAATTTTTCCAGAGGTCCACCTACTTCTTGCCACTCTTCCATAAAGGCCAGATTTGTGAAGTGTTCGACTGATTGTTGTCCTATGGACAGACTCTCCCACCTCAGCTGTAGATCTCTGCAGTTCATCCAGAGTGATCATGGGCCTCTTGGCTGCATATCTGATCAGTCTTCTTCTAGTTTGAGATGAATGTTTAGAGGGACGGTCGGGTCTTGGTAGATTTGCAGTGGTCTGATACAACTTCCATTTCAATATGATCGCTTGCACAGTGCTCCTTGGGATGTTTAAAGCTTGGGAAATCTTTTGGTATCCAAATCCGGCTTCAAACTTCTCCACAACAGTATCGCGGACCTGCCTGGTGTGTTCCTTGGTCTTCATGATGCTCTCAGTGCTTTAAACAGAACCCTGAGACTATTACAGAGCAGGTGCATTTATACGGAGACTTGATTACACACAGGTGGATTCTATTTATCTTCATCAGTTATTTAGGACTACATTGGATCATTTAGAGATCCTCAATGAACTTCTGGAGTGAGTTTTCTGAACTGAAAGTAAATGGGCTGAATAATTTTGCACGCCCCACTTTTTAGTTTTATTATTACAAAAAAAGTTTAAATGATCCAATAAATTTCGTTCCACTTCACAATTGTGACCCACTTGTTGTTGATTCTTCACCAAAAATGTTAAATGTTATATATTTTTGTTTGAAGCCTGAAATGTTGCAAAAGGTTGAAAAGTTCCAGGGGGCCAAATACTTTCGCAAGGCACTGTATATAGTGTTATGGGATTTTAGTAAAACTTTTTTTATCAATTTTAGAGATGGGTGAATATTAAAATGCTTGTGTGCTCGGTACTCGGTACAAACTTTTCCAAAAGTTCGTATATTCGAACAGAATAACGAACCCTATTGAAGTCAATGGGAGATACGAGCATTTTTGCAGGGGACCCAAGTTCTTCGTAGACAAGGTTGCCTAAACACCTGAAAACCTCTGAAAGTGATGGAAACACCACGGAAATGGATAGGGAACACCAGGTGCAGCATGCATGGAGCAAGCAGAGACAGTGCAATGAGCGACAGGACCTTGTCCGCTAAAGCGTATGCTATTGCTACGTATAATTTACTCTATACGCTGTTGCGTATGTATTCAAGACAGTGAATCCATTACCACTTGCAAGCATAGAGAAGCTGTCACTCAAATTTTGGAGATTTTTGAATGACAACTTGTTGATCAGGACTCTAAGAAAGCTGGGTGTTTACGATCTAATAGAAGTTAATAGTCATGTGTGTTAGGATTTATCACTTATGTTTAGATCAACTCAGATTTTACAGCATCATACATGGGAAAGCTGGGTGACAGGATGTGAATGGCTGCTGTAAGGTGGCGGACACTGGTAGCGGACTGACCCAGTCATCAATGCTGACATGCTGAGGTCTGGTCACCTGCACCTGGATCAGTCCAGTACCACAGTAGTTGGGCCTCAGAAAGAAGTTTTTTTGGAGAGACAGTAGGCGCAGCAGAGGAGGAGGAGGAAAATTTTCAAAAGCCAGTAGTACTTGGACCTCAGGCAGAAATTTTGGAATAGAGACAGTAGGTGAAACACTGGAAAAATTTTAAATAGCCACTAAAATGGCCTCAGGATGAAGTTTTTGGAGAGAGACAGTAGGCGAGCAAGAGGCCTTTTGTGCTCCGACGTAAAGATTGTGTGTAGGGAGCCTGTTGGCCTTCCGTAAACATTGTGTGTAGGGAGCCTGTTGTCCCTCCGTAAAAATTTTTTTGTAGAGAGTTTGTTTGTCCTCGGTTTGTCCTCGGTAGGCTGTTGGTCTTCCTTAAAAATTTTGGTTAGAGAGGCTGTTTGCCCTGGGTAAAAATTCTGTTGAGAGAGGTTGTTGGCCTTCCTTAAAAATTTTGATTAGAGAGGCTGTTTGCCCTGGGTAAAAATTCAGTTGCGAGAGGCTGTTTGCCTTCCTTAAAAAAGTTCGGTTAGAGAAGCTGTTTGCCCTGGGTAAAAAATCAGTTGAGAGAGGCTGTTGGCCTTCCTTAAAAATTTTGGTTAGAGAGGCTGTTTTCCCTGGGTAAAAATTCAGTTGAGAGAGGCCGTTGGCCTTCCTTAAAAATTTTGGTTAGAGAGGCTGTTTGACCTGGGTAAAAATTTGATTTTAGAGAGTCTTTTGGGCCTCCACGAAAATTTGAGTTTAGAGAGGCTGTTGGCCCTCCGTAAATATTGAATTTAGAGAGCCTGTTGGCCGTCCTTAAATATTGTGTCGTCAGCAACTGTGATAGAGGAGGAGGCGGAGGAGTAGGAAGAGGAGGAGGATACAAGGGCTCTTATGGACTTCAGCTGCTATCCTGCGGTGGGGAAGAGAAGTGGGGGGATATCCACGACTTATTCATCTTGATTATCCCCCCAGCAGCACTAAAGTCCCTTTCAGACAGTACGCTAGCGGCAGGGCAGGCCAGCACCTCCAAGGCGTACTGCGCCAGTTCAGGCTATTTGTCCAGCTTGGACAGCCAATAATTGTATGATGTGGAGTCATCGCTCAGGACACTGGTCTGGTCTGCGACATACTCCCTCACCATCTTGCGGTACAGTTCCGCCCTACTCTGCCTAAATTCTGGACAGGTGGTACACTCTGGCTGGGGTGACAAAAACTTGGCATAGGCCTGAACCAGTGTACCCCTGTCCTTGCTGGACCCACAGCCTTTTCCCCTCCTCTCCGCTATTACTTGGCCCACTGCAGTCCGTCCCCTGTCGCTAGCGGTGTGAGATGGAAATGCTTGTACCATTTTTTGCACCAGGGCCTTGTGGTATGAATTGACCCTTGTAGTCCTTTCCTCCACAGGAATTAGAGTGGGGAAATTGTCCTTACACCGTGGGTCTAGGAGGGTGTACACCCAGTAATCATTGGTGGCCAGAATGGTCTTCACGCGAGGATAGCGACAAAGGCAGCCTAACATAAAGTCAGCCATGTGAGGTACAGTCCCACAGCGCAACACTTCCCTCTCCTCAATCGATTGCCTATCCATCTCCTCTTCCTCCTCCTCCTCTACCTCCAATTTCTCCTCCTCAGCCCATACCCGCTGAACTGCTGTCGTCGAATCACCCCCTGCAGTGTGGCCTAGAGTCTCCTCCTCCTCTACCTCCTCCTCCTGTAATTCGCTCTGCGAAACTGATGTGAGGGTGCTCTGGCTGGCAAACAAGGGACTGTCTCCCCCCATCTCCTGTGACATGCCTAAGTCCTCTGATATTAAGTTCTTTAAGGATTTTTGGATGAGACACAGCAGCGGGATGGTGACGCTGATGATGTCTGCATCGCCGCTAACCATACGTGTTGCCTCCTCAAAGGGGCCTAAGACCTGGCAGATGCCAGCCATCCATGTGCACTCCTCATTACACACCTGAGGAAGCTGACTGGCATGACTACCACCTCTCTGGGAAGCTGTCAGCTGGCAGTCTACTATTGCCCTTCACTGCTGGTACATCCTGGCTATCATTTGCAATGTTGAATTCCAACGTGTGGGAACGTCACACAGCAGCCGGTGAACAGGGAGTTGTAACCGCTGTTGCACTGTCCTGAGGGTGGCAGCATCTGTGGTGGACTTCCTAAAATGTGCACAGATGCGGCGCACTTTAGTGAGCAACACAGCAAGCTCGGGGTAGGTCTTAAGAAACCGCTGGACCACTATGTTTAGTACGTGGGCCATGCATGGCATTTGTGTGAGTCCACCAAGTTTCAGAGTCGCCACCAGGTTACGCCCATTGTCACAAACAACCAGACCTGGTTGCAGGTTCTGCTGCGCAAGCCACACAGTCGTCTCCCCCTTATCCCTCTAACAGCTCTTGAGCCGTATGCCTCTTGTCGCCCAAGCTAAGCAGTTTCAGCACGGCCTGCTGACGCTTCCCCACCGCTGTGCTGCTGCGCATTGAGCTACTGACACTCTGCGGTGTGGCCATCAATACTCTTTTGGAGGAGGAAGGGGAGGTGAAGGTGAGGGGGTCGGAGGAAGAGGCGTAATGTTCGGGTGAAACAGACACTGAAGTTGGTCCGGCAATTCTGGGTGTGGATAGCACATGAGCAGGCCCACGGTCAGACTCGGCCCCAGCCTCCACCAGGTTCACCCAATGTGCCATGAGGGAGATGTAACATAGTAACATAGTAACATAGTTTATAAGGCCAAAAAAAGACATCTTTCCATCCAGTTCGGCCTGTTATCCTGCAAGTTGATCCAGAGGAAGGCAAACAACCCCTGTGAGGTAGAAGCCAATTTTCCTCACTTTAGGGGAAAAAATTCCTTCCCGACCCCAATCAGGCAATCAGAATTACTCCCTGGATCAACAACCCATCTCTACTAACTATAACCTGTAATATTATTACCCTCCAGAAATACATCCAGGCCCCTTTTAAACTCTTTTAGTGAACTTACCATCACCACCTCCTCAGGCAGAGAGTTCTATAGTCTTACTGCTCTTACTATAAAGAATCCTCTTCTATGTTTGTGGACAAACCTTCTTCCCTCCAGGCGCAGGGGATGTCCCCTCGTCATGGTCACAGTCCTTGGGATAAAAAGATCATGGGAGAGATCATGACCACCGGTACTTGTCCATGTGTCTGTGGTTAGGTGGACCTTCCCACAAACCACGTTGCTGAGGGCACGGATGATGTTATCTGACACATGGCGGTGTAGGGCAGGGATGGCAACGCGTGAAAAATAGTGACAGCTGGGGACCGTGTAACGAGGGGCTGCCACCTCCATGAGGTTGTGGAAAGCTTCAGTTTCCACAAGCCTATAAGGCAACGTCTCCAGGCTCAGCAGTTTACTGATCTGCACGTTTAAAGCTTGTGCATGGGGGTGGACAGCTGTTTACTGGCACTTGCGGTCAAAGGTCTGCTGTAGTGACAATTGAACACTGCTCTGGGACACATGAGTGGAGGCGGGGGAGGGATATGGAGTTACAGGGTTCCTTGCAGGGCTGGAGCGTCCTGGCCGGGGGCTACTAAGTCACTGACAGCATGTGACACAGGGGCTGAAGCAGCAGTGTCACCGTCACCAGCTAACTGGAGTGCCAACCACTTAGTGGGGTGTTTCTTCTCCAAATTCTTGCACATGCTACTTGTGGTCAGGTTCTTTTTGTTGACTCCCCTGCTAATCTTGGTGTGGCACAGTTTGCACACTGCTACCCGTCGATCGCCCTCTTCATCCATAAAATACTCCCAAACTACAGAGTATCGAGCTTTGCGCACTGGAGCTTGACCCCTGGGAACACTTGGGGAAGTAGTAGCTCAGGCCCTGCTTTTCCCTCTGCCCAGCCCACTGCCTCTCCCTCCTCAGATGCCACAGGTAAATCCCCACCCTCATCACCCTGAGACTGCACCAGCTCTTGCGAATCAGGGCAGAGAATCTCCTCCGGTAGCACATCAGGGAAGGGTTCACTGTAGAGTTCCAGTGAGTAAGTCTCCACATGAGATTGGACCATGGAGGATCCAGGCTGGGGAGAAGGAGGGCGAGGTGGAGAATGGACAGGTCCACTCCCATGGCTGTCATGAGTGGACTGGCTGGAAGACGGGGCAGTGGACATATGGCTGGACAGGCTCTCCGCCATCCATTTCAGCACATTCTCTTGCTCTTGGGGGTCGGTCAAAGGTGTACCCTGCGGCCCTGCAAGCTTTTGCAGAAAAGCAGGCGTCTTTCAACTGCTCCTACAGCAGCAGGCACAGTGTCATCCCGCACACTACCACGGGCACCGCCTCTGCCCACCACACCAGTTCCACGCCCACGTCTCCCACCTCTACCACCTTTAGCCTTGCCCCTGGTGTTCTCCATTCTTTATATAAATATAAATATATATATATATATATATATATATATATATACAACTATATAAGTATAGGATGTATGAGGTTAGCTTGCACATGTGTGCACAAAATGCTATTATGCACGCACAATATGCACCACAGTATACACACTATACTAATGTACGTATCAGTTTTATTACAATAGATGCCTTACAGTATCACACACTATATGACACTGTGAAAGCACCTAATGCATGATATACTGTACAGCACAGATTACAGCAAGCAACACTGGAGGGTATTCTGTATCTGTAGGGTCAGACAATGACTCTACAGACTGCAGTACATTTCTGCTGGACTGCTTGCAGAAATATGATTTGCACTTTTGTAGCTGGATTGTAGTCTTAAAAAAGACTTTTGGGTCACAAAAGCAGTTCCCTGCCTAATAGAAACAAATATTATCCTATTTCGTACACTTTCGCTATCCCTATCACACGCACACTCTTTCCCTCTCCTAAAACCACAAGGTGTGTGATCCGAGCCCCAGACATACGCATATATATAATAGCACGCCACCTGATGCAGGCAGCCAATCACTCCTAGACACATAGAAAAGTTAGTAGACCATGGCAGGAAGTCCCCCAGGCTTCCCTGCATGTTTATTGGCTAAGAAATAGGCGCTAAACATGCAGGGAGGAGTTAAAAAAAACACAAATTTCACACGCTACTCGGCCAAGTAACGAATACTTACGAGTACGCAAATATCCGTGCGGATAACGAATCTTTACGAATATATTCGCTCATCTCTAATCAATTTATATCAGGTTCCCTTTAAAGTGGAATGAGGCCAAAATGTTAACAATCCTTATAAATGTTTGTCATGTAATCACACTTCACAAAATCATGTGCTGTATATTAGTGCATTGTCATACATTGTAATGATTATAATTAGAGATGAGCGAAGTTCTTAAAAATCCGATTAGACTACTTCGCCGAATTTTACAAAAAAATGTGCTTCTCGTCACGAAGCCCACTTTTTTTTAAAGTAGCCGGTGAAATGACATGGAACGGTAATTGTGCCACCCCCTGTCATTGAACCCTTTAGATGCTGCATTCATTGTTGATCTCGGCATCTGAGATCAATATTAAAGCATTTTAGGGGTTTTTCATTAAAAAAAAACAGAATATATTAAATTGTACTTACCTCCATCCATTTCAGCGTGAAGAGGCTGCCAAAGTCATCTTGCTTGAGGACCCAGGGCAAAATTTGACTTCATCACGTTGGCCGGAATGGTGACGCTATACATCACCATGCATGAAATTTTGAAAGGGATCTTCAAGCAAGTTAGCCCCGGCGGTCTCTTTGTGCTCAAAGGGATGAGGTAAGTATGATTTTTTTTTTACCGCCATTCCAGGGAAAATCCATTAATTACTACAAAACACAAGGAAATTCCACTTTGTCAACTTAAATTCGCTCAACACTAATTATAACCAGAGATTTAAGACACAACAAGACATATAATCAGAACTTTTACGGAAGAGATGTATTCTTCCTTACATTTCCTCTTGGGTCAACCTAATCTGACTTCTGAGAAAACCAGCTCTTTAAAAGAACAAGATTTTGTGATACTGTGTATATGTGTGGCTACCCAGTGGTTGTGATGTGAGTTCACATCTTTAGTAACGTGTCACAATATTGTATTAAATTGGCTTTATGAGACACTGGAGTTCTTAAAGGAATATTCTAGTTTACTCCCAGTTACTATTAGATTGGTGAGGATACTGATGTTTTCCTTCAGGGTGAGCATGGCAGAACAAAGGACAGAACCTGAAAAGATACTCTCAGTGCCACTTATAAATGTTAATGAAAATGATTCATTAGCAGCTTCAGGAGCGTGTACTCACAGCCAAGGGGCTGGATTACATCATCCTAGCTCATTGCCTGTGCCATCAATTAACCTCCCAGTCATCACCCTCCCTACAGAACAGACAGTTCAGAGCTAGCCAGCAGTGGCAGCCTGCACTAGTAAGGTGACATTACCCCTGAAAGTAAAACCATATAAAGTTTCATCAGGGAATATGCTTTTTATGGATGTTTACTTACAAACTGTAATGGTCTGTGTTACTCAGAATAACAAAAGAAAAGATAGAACAAATCAACAGTAGTCCTTTTATCCTAATTTTCTTTTTGGTCTTTCTACTTTTCTGGGTCCAGAGCTATAATTCAAGGTGGTTCTCCATGGAATAATTCTCTGGGTAAACAAAGTAGAAACTGAGACAAAGTAGCACTCATTGGAGACAATGGGGGACATTTATCAAGACTGCTGTTATATACAGTATCAGTCTTGATCCCTGTGCACCTCAGACTGAGATGTGCCCAGATGCTAAAATATGAAGATATATTACAAGTATTTACAGATTGACTTGACAATGATTTTGATACTCTGTCAGAAGATATACATGCATATATACACGGTACATTTAAATATGTGTTCCCAACTAATGATGACCAGTGATGTGAATTTGCAACCTGTTGAGTATTTACTAGCATGTTGCAATATTGTTTTAAATTTGTATCATAAGAAGTTGGAGTCATTAACAAAATTTGTAGAAAGTTAAAGATGGATGCAGTGAGCCTACAAAGACAGAGGGGAAAGGATGAGGGTGATGGTGGTGGGGATAGGTGTAGTATTAGTCATGGTAGGAGACCTCACTCTGGTGCTTCCTGGGCTTTACATTGATGGGAGAGGCACAACCCTGCCTCCCCATAGGGAGCAGCCTGGTTTTGGGGATCCTGCCTGATGTTAGGTAGGATAACCTTGGTGTCAGCAGCTTTTGGGGTGCAAGAGGGGCTCCATTGAAGTACCCGTGATAAGGGTAGTGTTGTACAGGTAGTGCAGATGCATGGCAATATGGAGGCTAGCTTTGGGATAACAAGTCCACTGAACTTTACTGAGGAAACCTGGTCATAGGACACAAACAGGCAGTTGCAAAAGAAGCTGTCTTTCTCATAATTTTGTGAAACCTGTAAATGGGTACAGTATATAAGCTGTCCAATAAATGCCTCTCTTAGGCTACTTTAACACCTGCTTTTTTGCCTGATCCAGAAGGATCAGCAAAGATGCTTCCTTTAGAATAATACAACTGGCTACATCTGTTATGAACAGATCCGGTTGTGTTATCTAACATGGTTATGATGGATCCGGCACTAAAATGATTGTAAGTCAATGGGTGCTGATCCAGCATTGTTGACTTACAAGATGTTTCATACCAGATCCGTCTTGCTTCGCATCCAGTGCAAGCAGCATTTTTCCGACATGGGAATGCAACCAAATAGAACAGAATGCATTCTGGTGCACTCCATTCAGTTCAGTTTTGTCCCTATTGAAAATGAATGGGGACATACCTGAAGCATTTTTCTCCGGCATTTGCACCCCTTGGCCACTTCGGCCAAGGGGTGAAAATTCTCTCTCACAATAAATTCTCACTCTCAGTATAGCACTACAATGTTCAATTGTGGTGTGTAGTCTTTAAGAGATGGTCAGTCTGTCTCAGTATTATGGTGCCTCAAGTTTCTCCCCAACCAAATGCTATGAAGTCCACGTCCATATTACAAGTGGTACCTTGCACTGATATTTTATCCACATACTGTCCCTTGTAATGGTCCTCATCCTTCTGCAAAATCTAATGCTTCTTTCTTTCAAAGGCCAACAAAGGTTTCCAGTCACCCTTCTGGTCACTCTCAGCTTGCAGGGCTGGTATACCCATGTCTTCTGCTTCTCTCTGGCACCAGCAAGCCATTTTGCTGCTTAAACGTTGGCTGCTAAACACCGACTGCTAGCTGTACACTCTAGCTGCTCTACAAAGCCCACACTCAACAACTGTCTCTAAGTGGCCTGGCAATCTACACTCTAATCCCCTTGTACAGCTCTTGGGATACAAGAATGCACAGAACACAATTTAACCCATTTAGCAGTGACCCATTGGGTAACTTTATTGACATGTCTGAATTTTTACAGATAACTGGTGGACCATGATATCATTCTAGAAGCTTCTAAGGTTGATATCAACCAGATCAAGCAGAACAATATTTTTGCCTCATGGGACACCAGGATAAGAGTAATTATTAGTTTTGGAACCAATGTTGCCTTTTTCAGATTCAGATTTTTCAGCAATGGAGAAATATAGTCCCTTTACTTGCTTCATTATTCCAGCCACTCATCTAACTTGATGAACAACCATGCTGATTAAAAGACGTAATAAGGTAAAAGGAGATTTCTTTTTCTTTTCTTTTTTTAAAATTGAGATCTAAAATGTATTCATTGCGGGTAACACAGATGGGTATGAATGAGTCAAATGCGGCCCAAATTGACTCCAATTTGCATGCAATGTTTAATGCCTGGTAAGGAAACTGGAAACCTTAACATACCTTTATACCAAAAAAAAATGGCTTTATACATCAGTTTATAAAATTTATTTTCTTTAAAGAACTAGAAATTTCACTTTATGGTCTAATATTGATTCATGGTTAAATTAAATTGCATCACTGGTTTAGCAACCAGCTTGCAAGACCATTAATAACACTTTTCTGACAATATGGGGTTAGATGAGTAGCAAATTGGTAATAATAAGCATATGCCTTTATAAAAAGACATAGATTATATGTCAGTTAAAAATCTTGGCAATAACTACATTTTTATAGAATCGAAAATATTTTGTGAAGGTCACCATTTATGTGAGGGGATTTAATTCCAATAAATACACGTCTGTTATCACTGAAATAAGTATAACCAGGCCTCTTATTGTAATTTAATTTTAGTAAATTTATATATTCCTCACAATTAATATTTTAAACTATGTACTTTTAATTAATTCATACCTCTACGACTAAATTCCCCAAAACTTTCATGGCAACAGTATTACCCAGTGTTAATACTGACCTATTTTAGCAGGAGCAAAAAATGTTCTGGTGTGATTTGATTGACATCAAACCATTCAAGTTGTTGACTTGGCCACCAAATACTCCAGATCTCAATCCGATAGAACATCTGTGAAATATGCTATAACAGCAAGTCTACTTGCTGTTATAGTACAGCCTCTTCTTGGCGGCACGCCTGCCATCAGAAATACAGGCATATTTTGAGCAATCCCTGTGACCCTGCTTGGCTCTGCCCTCAGCTCCACTCTCTGCACCAGCTTCTAGCTCCACCCATGCCCCGTCCCTATTGAATTGGGATCCAGCGGGTCCCAGCTTTGTCAGATACAGCAATTCTGATACTCTGCTCCTCTGCTGGAATAGAATACAGAATTTCCATTAAAGCATATGTGGTGAAGTGTTATACAGGGCAATTATGAACTTTCAAGCCCCGTACCTGTCCTGATGAGTTTCCTGTGTAATATGACCACTTGTTTTACCTTTTTATTTATTTCCTTTTAAGTCTTTTAGTCTTCTCCTCAGCAGGGGGGCATCAAGCTCAGAAGTATACCACATACTGAAGCCGAGCCATTCCCTCTGCCCTATGGTAGCAGAGCAGTCTGTCTCAGGGACTAATCTTCAGTGCTTTGGACCTACTGTAGCAATGGACAAAAAACAAAACAGACAAAAAAAACAAACAAAAAAACAAAATAAAAAACAAAACAAAACAAAAAAAATGAATATTTAAATTTCAAAAATATTCACTCAAATTGTATTCGGTGTCAGGCTGGCCAAGTCTGTCATCATTGCTACAGACAGGCACAACATCACTTCTCTGGTCTAGTATTCAGTAATGAAGAGGGCAGCTTCTGACTGACGTTATTCAGTCACTGCCCCATTCATTAGTGATTAGTGAATACTACTGCAGCCAGCTATTGGCTGAAGCAACGTCAAACAGGAATTTTACCTACATTGAGTGCAGCAGAGCAGCTGAAGCCTTTGGAGTGAATGAACCAGGAGCCGCAATATTGGCAGTAGGGATGAGCGAACCGAACCGTAACGAACCAGATTCGTTACGAACTTTCCCAAAAGTTCGGTTCATCATCGAACCGAATTTTCAGAAAGTTCGTGATGAATCTGGTTAAAATAACGGCGACGCAAAATATACGCATATTTATTGAGAATGTACGCTAATGCGTACATATTCAGTTAAGTGGCGTACCTTTGACAGCGCTAGACTGTATGTTCGTTACTTGAGTAGGAATGTTCGCAGACGCAGTGTATGCGTACGCTAATGCGTACATATTCAGTTAAGTAGCGTACCTTTAACAACGCTACACTGTATGTTCGTTATTTGTGCGGGAATGTTCGCATTAGCATACGCATTAGTGTAAATTCTCAAATATGCGTATATTTTGCGTCGCCGTTGTTGAAGTCACTTGGATTTTTTCCACTTTTTTCATTGTAATAGCAACTGCAAGTAAACGAAACTATACCCTATCAGACTCCCATTATTGTAGCAGCAATTATTCAGCCATTATAGCAAGGTTCGTTTTAGGTTCGGTTCGTACGAATCGAACTTCACTAAAGTTCGCCGAAGCGAACCGAACCGAACTTTTCAAAAGTTCGCTCATCCCTAATTGGCAGCATGCAAATTTTCTTTTTTTTTACAAAAAACTACAGCTTTTACTCCATCCAATGTCTATCTTTACACCCCTTGATGCCAGTAGAATGCTTTATTGCCACCACAGAGTAGAATGCTCGCTTAGTGCCCTCACATACAAGTGCATCTCAATAAATTAGAATATCATTAAAAAGTTTTTTTTTTCACTAATTCAGTTCAAAAAGTAAAACACATATATTATATAGAGTCATTACAAACAGAGTGAACTTTTTCAAGTGTTTATTTATGTTAATGTTGATGATTATGGCTAGAGATGAGCGAATCATCCAAAATTTGCTTCGCCGAATATTCGTTGAAGTTTTCACAAGATTTGAATGAATACGAATCTATTCGACGAACCTGGGTACAAATCATACATTATGTGGTGTTTTGCGAACATTTGCACACTAATAACTAACGTACACTTGTTAAAGGTACGCAACTTATGTGAACACGTACGCATGAGCGTACAAAAGTGCGTACGAATCCTTAGCGTACTATCGTTTTTTTTCCAGTTCTGAGGGGGGGCGTATCTTCACTTTCCCGCTCTTGCGGAGGTGGGGCGTCATTTTCCCGCCGTATGCAAAATGCGTAAATTTACTTACGTTTCATATGTATCTTACGTATAGTTAGCGGTCAAATTTTTGCGTACGTTTACGAATAATACGAAGCGAATCCAATAAAATTCGGATTTGCTCCAGAGAAGAAAATTTCCAAGATTCGATACGAATCTTCAAAGCGCCGATTAGATTCGCTCATCTCTAATTGTGGCTTACAGCCAAGGAAAACCCAAAAGTCATTATCTCAGAAAATTAGAATAATTAACCAAAAACACCTGCAAATGCTTCCTAAGCCTTTAAAAAGGTCCCTTAGTCTGGTTCAGTAGGCGACACAATCATGGGGAAGACTGCTGACTTGACAGATGTCCAAAAGGCTGTCAATGACACACTCCACAAGGAGGGTAAGCAACAAAAGGTCATTGCTAAAGAAGCTGGCTGTTCACAGGGTGCACAAGCAACAGGGAGAACTGCAGCCTTGATAGGATTATTAAGAAAAGGTCTTTCCTAAATTTGGGGGAGATTCTCAAGGAGTGGACTGCTGCTGGAGTCAGTGCTTCAAGAGCCACCACCATTCACAGACGTGTCCAGGACATGGGCTATGAGTGTTGCATTCTATGTGTCAACCCACTCATGACCAATAGACAACGCCAGAAGCGTCTTACCTGGGCCAAGGAGAAAAAGAACTGGACTGTTGCTCAGTGGTCAAAGGTGTTGTTCTCAGATTAAAGTAAATTTTGCATTTCATTTGGAAATCAAGGTCCCAGAGTCCGGAGGAATAGTGTAGAGGCACTCAATCCAAGCTGCTTGAAGTTTAGTGTGAAGTTTGCGTGAGTGCATTTACTGTTCATTTGACCAACATTTCTGTGTATAAAAAAAAATTACAGTTGGTCTTATATAATATTCAAATTTTCTGAGATAATGACTTTTAGGTTTTCCTTGGCTATAAGCCATAATCATCCACATTAACATAAATAAACACTTGAAAAAGTTCACTCTGTTTGTAATGACTCTATATAATATATGTGTTTCACTTTTTGAATTGAATTACTGAAAAAAAAAACTTTTTGGTCATATTCTAATTTATTGAGATGCACTTGTAGTTGTAATGCCCCCATACAGTGAAATGCCATAGTGCCCCCATTTCATTTGAATGCTCCCTTAGTGCCCCCACTTTGCAGATGATTCCCATGCAGAAGTTGACCTTTAGTGCTCCAACATGGAAGAATGCCCCTTTTAGTGCCCTCACACAGTAGAATACAATTTTTAGTGCCCCCACATAGTTGAATGCCCCCTTTAGTGACCCACACAGTATAAATTACCATTTAGAGCCCTAACACAGTAGAAGGGCCCTTTTAGTGACTCAATATACAATATAATTCACCCTTTAGTGCCCCTTACAGTAGAATGCCCCTTTAGGGCCCCAACACAGTAGAATGTCCCCTTAGTTTCCCCACATAGTAAAATTCCCCCTTAGTGCCCCACAAATAGTTATCAGCCCTTAGGTTATGGTAAATATGTGATATTAGATCACCCTCTAGATCAGGGATCTCAAACTCGTGGCCCTTCAGCTGTTGCAAAACTACAACTTCCAGCATGCCCCAATAGCTGTAGGCTCTCCTGGCATGATGGAAGTTGTAGTTCTACAACAGCTGTAGGGCCACGAGTTTGAGATCTCTGCTCTAGATCTTGGTGTCCTGACAGAATGAGTGTAATCATACACATAGGCCTCAGCAAAATGGCTACAGCACTCCTAGTGCTAGGAGCATCATTTACATGTGATTGGTTGCTTTTCTGACATCACTAACAAGTGTCTTCTGACACAACATCTTTGGTTGCTGCCCCATATAAGACACTCATGGTAATGAACCATATTGTGCAAAATTGAATGAGGAGATGGGCCAGAAGAGCCAAGTGTGATGATGATCACGATTAGAGACCCTCGCCCATCTCCTTCTGCATATGAAGCAGATCCTGTCTCTTGGGCGAAACTAGAAAAAACTGTGCCCCCACATCAAAAATTCCCCAACATCCCACCCCTCACCCCGAGCACATTCCCTGCAACCCTTCTCTCACAACTAATTAAAACCATCCATACTTGCCAAAACCCCAGTACCCACTTGGAACTGTAGTTATTGCCTTCCTTTTACCCACACTCAGTAGTTATGCCTCACAGTAATGCCCCTCTTAAAGGGGTATTCTCATCTTGGACAATGGGGGCATATCGCTAGGATATGCCCCCATTGTCCTATAGGTGCGGGTCCTGCCGCTGGATCCCGCACCTATATCGAGAACGGGGCCCCCAAAGTGAAGAAGTGTGCAAGCGCGGCCCACTCTCCATTCACTTCTATGGGGCTGCCGCAAATAGCCGAGCGCTGGCTCGGCTATCTCCGTCGGCTCCACAGAAATGAATGGGAGTGCCCTGTGCATGCACGGCCACCGCTCCCATTCATTTCTATGGAGCCGACGAAGATAGCCGAGCCAGCGCTCGGCTATTTGCGGCGGCCCCATAGAAGTGAATGGAGAGCGGGCCGCGCTTGCGCGGTGCGCACTTCTTCACTTTGGGGGCCCCGTTCTCGATATAGGTGCGGGTCCCAGCGGCGGGACCCGCACCTATAGGACAATGGGGGCATATCCTAGCGATATGCCCCCATTGTCCAAGATGAGAATACCCCTTTAATGTCTCCACACAGTAATGCCCCCCTAATATAAGTGAAGGCCCCCATTCATATAAATCAGTAATACTCACCTAATCCCAGTCTCCTTATGAACAAAGCACATCCCGCTGAGATGTAGTGAGGTAAACATAACCTACTTGGATGGGTAGATGAGGACAGGCTGGGGAATGAACGTCAGCCAGTGCACTGTTCTTCTGAGTCCAGCTGGAAATGTCACTGTATTGCACCTGCTAGAAAGAGCACGGCGAGGGAATAAGGCCTGGGCCATAATGGATGATGGACACCCATTATGGTCTGGGCCTCGCTTGGGAGCACACACAGTACTCATTATTACTGTGTGTGTGTCCTTGCAGTAGAGGCCCGCTTTCATAACCCCAAAAAGGAGGATATCTCACCCCCAAAAGGAGGACATCACACCTGGGACAGTGGGTAATGGTACAACATACAAAAAGGAAACAATAGTGTACCTGCGTACATAGAGGAATACGTGCAGCATAGTACAGTAAAGTGTATGAGATTAAACAAATCTCATGTACACTTTGCAGATGATTCCCATGCAGAAATTGACCTATTGTGCAGATTTAGAAATCTTCAGCATGCCATTATGTCTTCAGTTTCTGCTCCAGATTTTACTGAATCAAATTTGTACCAAGAACCACTGTTAGAAATTGCAGATTTTGCTGCTGTTTGGGTACAAAACCTACAGAAATCCACATAGAAATTTGAGCAGATCTTCTGCACATTCACCCACCCCCGTATGCAGGTACTCATAATTTATCTAACAGTGTCAGCCAGTGGCATAACTAGAAATGACTGCAAATTTTTGGGCCACCCCCCAGGAACTTCTTTGCAACGCCTCTCCTCCTGCGTAACCCCCACTCCTGTCGCTAGTCAAAATCACTCTCTCAGACTTGGCCCAACAGCTGCTCTCTGTCCATTGTCTCTGAATAGAATGCCATTTTATAATGCTGTTGAGGGGTCCTAATAAAAAATCTTTTAGTCTTCCTCCTGGTCGGGCCTCTTCTGAGTTGGGGCCCCAAAGTAGCTGTTCCTCTGCCCCTGTTGTCAGCCAAATTACTCTAGAAATCTACAACAAAAATCATTGCTTTTCTCACCAAACTTGGCACCTGCTTGTGATATCTAACACCTTTCTTTGCTGCCTCCAAGTAATCGCAATTGGACATTACAGGGGAGAAGAATAAGATGAAAGACCTACAACCTATAGGATGTCCAGACTAATTATATAATATCAGAGAACATTACAGGAGGAGGTATAAGGAACTACAACTCCGACCGTACCCTGTTATTAATTAATATCAAAAAGCATTACAGGAGGAGCACTTACAACGCTGTTAGCACCTGGATTAAATTGCTCTATTTATTTTCTTACTATTTAGCTTATCCCGAAGGACTATTAGGTCTGACATGTTGCTACTAGCTACCTTTTTTATTGTCACCATCATGAAACGAAGAAATAAGAGGATTAAGTATTTGCAACAAAAAGTTTGGAGTGCAATTTCATATTTCTCTATGTTTTCGAAAGGCACTGATAAAGCTCAAAAGATGATATAATCAGAAACAAACTTTTATTTCATCTGTTCCTATGTAGCATCAATGTTGTTACCCTCATTTGCTCCTGGTTGGGTACATGCTCCAGTGCACCTTGAAACCAATAGTTTTAATCAAGAGCATGCTTTAGTTATGAGGGATAAGGCTGGTGGTTACAAACTAACTAAGAGAGAATATAAATACCTTGTGTTGTAAGAAAGCTCTTACTGCAGTGCATTAGTATAAAATATTGATGCTGGATAACCATACGTTCCAACCACACTTTTGAGACACTATACAGCACTGAAATATAAAATTCACTTTTCTGCTACATTGAGTTTCTTCAAATCCAAGCTTCAGAGCACCTTAAAAAAAAAGTCCTCTGCGCAGCAGATTCTAGTCTCTGATATGACAGCACTACATGTTTTCTTGCTGCTCTGCCCCCGAGTCATTTGCTGACCTTTAGCTCCACTTTTATGTACTTTTTTTTATTACCACTCTCTGTTTCCCTGCTCTATTTGCCCAAAGGATCTTGCAACCTAAAAACATGACAATAAAAACAAATTGTGATAACATTAACGGCTTCATATTGGAGAGTTATGTGTTTGGTTCAGCAGAAATTTGAAATAGGTGACAAGAGTTCTGAGAAGCATTGCTTAATCAAATGGCCAACTCTGCTTTCGTAATAATTCTGCTGTCAATAATGTAATGGCAGGTGAAACAAGGATGAAACTCAGGATTGTTGGTGCTGAGGTGAGATAACTAGAGATCAGCAAATTGATTGTAGACAAATCGTATTGTCACAAATTTAACAAAAATACTTCTTCCACAAAAATCTAAAATTTTGTCATTTTGATTCAGACAAATTATTCAAAATGGTGCCCACCAGTTAATGTTTCAAAGTTCAGTACAGTAGCAAGTAAACAGGGCAAGGAAGACTAAGACTCAAGATCACATGACCCCCAGTGGGGCCCCAGCCGATGGTCAACAATGCTTTGCAGTCAACCTTAGGGCCAATCAGGAGGGAGGATATTGGCTGGTCTATCAGGCTCTATGCTAGTTTTGAAGCACAGACACTGATGTGACAGGAACTATCTGCTATGTCCCTGACAGACCCCAATTAGACATATAAGGAAGCCATTATAGGGTCTTGCTAGGCCACACTCCAAAGGAATGGGCAGGGGCAAAAATGTTGCTGTAGTCAGCACAAGTAGCAGCAGAAGAAGGGGGCTTGGTAGCAGCAGCCGCAGCAACAGGCCAGAGGTGCCACTGCCACCAAGCAGTCGTATTTTGACCAACAATCCAGTTGTACTGGACTCACTCTTCAACATCAATCTAAAGTGACAACAGATAAACACAGCCAGAAATCAGTGGGTTCCTCTGACACCACGCCTCTATGCCCTACCTTTCCTGCACCTGCCTCTTGCTTTTGCTGCTCCTTCTGCTAGCCAAGTAATGATATACACCAGCTATGCTCCCCTTTTCAGAGAGGACAAGCTTTGTGAGGACAGTCAGCAGTTACAGGCCAGCACAAACTTGGAGGAGAGGGGGCATCATCTGTTGCGCACTCCTCTAGGCATGCAATTACCGATGATAGCAGCCGGGTGGGATCACATGTGGGAAACGTCAAGGATGTGCAAAGGGACAGGTGAAGGTGACACAAGTGACAACCAAACAGATGTAGTTGATGATGTAGCTGATTGCATGTGGGAGCTGGGTGAAGAGGGGCTATTATCATCATCAGGGGGCAAGGGTGGCAACATGCCTGTGAAGCAGGGTGGAAGTGTGCCTGTGAGACAGCAGGGTCGAAGCAGGCCCATGAGACAGCAGGGTGGAAGTGTACCCATGAGACAGCAAGGTGGAAGCAGTGGGAGGTCTGCAGACAAATGCGAGAGGGGTACAGCATCTGCTACTCAGAAGACTACCTGTTAGTAACACACTAGAAGTGCACTGGTTCATAAACGCATCCGTAGGCAGGCATCACGCAGTGGTCAAGAGAAAATCCCATATTTGTCAGTGTGGGAATTTTTTCACCAAGTCGCCAGTGATATATTAGACCGCTGGGGGGGCAGAGTTTCACTGCCGAGCCGGATGCACACGCACTGCTGAGCTCCGCTGCAGACCTGAGCTACCTAGGCTGAAATAAGTGACATACCCGAACAAATATGGGCAAAACTTCTAAAGAAAGGTCCAAAGACACTCCGGGACCTGGGAAAACCTCCCTAGCACAAGGGGAAATTGAACGCTTCATGCGAAAGGCCTCCTCAACTTCGTCTTACCAGACAAGAAAGATGGCGCCTATAAAGCAAAACCCTCCCGCCTCGCAAACAGAAAAAGGCACAGACGCTGAACAAGACAGCGAGCAAAAGGAACAACGCTGCGAAGAAGATCAGGTTATCTCTAAATCGTTCTTAAAGTCTCTACTGTCGAGTTCAATAGAACCTGTTTTAAACGAACTTAAAGATATAAAGCAGGACTTACGCCATATAAATGCACGGGTTGAGGCCTTAGAAACCTCTCAAGCAGTGGGTATGGAATTTAACACTGCTGTAACGAGGAACTTAGACAACAGCCAATTCTCAGTCAATTCTGCCAGATGCCCTAGAGCAAACATTGACCACATTCTTTACCTCTCTTCTTGGCTCAGCTGTGGGAGACCTGAACATGGATCGAGCACACAGGGACCTTAGACCTCCACCACAACCGCATGAAACACCCAGCAATGTAATCTGCAGGTTGACAAACTATAAGACCAAAGAACTGATCCTGTCTACAGCCAGAACAACCCCAGCACCGACTATTGAAGGGTCAGTAATCTCCATCTATCAAGACCTTTCCCCTATGACTTTACGCAAGAGGAACCAGCTACATCCTCTGCTAGAGGTGCTAAGAAGAAGGAAAATCACATATAGATGGCTTCACCCACTTGGGCTGTTGGTCAGCACACAAGGCAATTACTCCAAATAGAGAGGGTAAAATGAACACAGTTCGCCTACTCCATATCATGCAACATGTCAAACTTAACTCTGTTCCACTGGTCCTTCTCAGCACAGATGCAGAGAAGGCATTCAATAGAGTAAATTGGCTGTTCATGCAAAAAACGCTAGCAAAGTTTGGTATTCCAGACCAATTTATAACCACTATCATGGCAATGTATAAGTCACCCAGTGCATAGGTATGGGTCAATGACACTCTCTCACCTAGATTTACAATAGGAAACGGGACACGCCAGGGATGTCCACTATCCCCTCTTCTTTTTGTGATGACACTAGAAACAGTGCTACAGGCCTTTAGACAGGACCCCAGAATACAAGGGGTAAGGATAGGCTCTCACATACATCAACTAGCAGCTTTTGCTGCTGATGTTTTATTGTTTATAACAAATCCAGAAAAAGCTTTACCAGCAATAGTAGATATCTTTGACACTTTTGGGCATCTATCAGACTTTAAAATAAACCCTTCAAAGTCCCAGATATTAAACATTACCCTTTCTAACCGGGCCTGTATACACTTGATAAATATCACCCCTTTTAAATGGACGATGGGTACAATCCCTTTTCTGGGAATAAATACCCCGCAAGACTTTAATCTACTCTACAAATCCAATTTCCCAGATTTGATCAAACAGATTCAATCATTATTGGAAAGTTGGGAAATACCATACGTCTCCTGGTTTGGTCGCAAAGCTCTTATTAAAACCATAATATTGCCAAAAGTCTTATACTACATGCAAACTCTACCGATTGAACTACCTAATATGTTCTTTGTGAAACTGCGCTCTATCCTTTCATTTTTGTGGCGGAAAAAGAGGCCCAGATTGGTACATAAACACTTAACCCAACATACGAATATGGGGGGGATGGGACTTCCTGACTTCAGAGCATATTACAAAGCCATTCAGAGCACTAAACTCCTTGACTGGGTGCGAGAGACACACAATAGACTTGATATAATAGTGGAGGAAGCAATGTGTGACTCCCCGCTAAGGAATCTAATATTCAGCAACACCAATGTAGAACATACCCAAAAAGGGGTTAGAAACCAACTAACTAAACTTACAATAGATATGTGGCACAAATATGGACTAAAACAAATTATGCTAAATGAAGCTCTATCACTTACGCAAGTGAGAGAAGCGCTAAATGACACATCTAGGTCTTTTAGAGACACACTACCGAAAATGACACAAGCTATCTCCATTCCGATACTGGATCTGCTTCCCACTGACAGTGGAAGACCTGGAAAACATACCAGCTCTGAAAGAGCTGTTCATCTTTCATATACAACACTTAGTGAAGTATATCAAACCTTTGAAGGCGAAAAACTCCACGCAATACTCTCATACCATTTTTGAGAAAATGGCTCTTCAGAAAGTAGAACCAAAAAAGAAAATCTCTCTACTATATTCACAAATGCAGCCTTCTCTATCACGAGAAGACCACTGGTACATATCTAAATGAGAAAATGACCTCAATTAGACACTGACAGAGGCAGAAAGGAAGTTTCTTCTAGCAGCATCTCATAGAATGTTTCAGTGTGTAAAACTGCAAGAGAATTTTTACTAAATTCTCACGAGATGGCACTACACCCCGGACAGGTTGTCCACCATATATCCTAATGTTGACCCCATTTGCTGGAGATGTCAGCTAAAGGTACTTACAGTACATTCATATTTGGTGGAGTTGCCCCTCCATAACGGGGTTTTGGTCTGACATCTGCGCTGCATTGACATGCATAGTTGGGACTAAAATTCCTCAATCTCCTAAACTCTGTCTTTTGGGTATTTTCACTGAATGTAACAATACCAACTCAATATGACGACTACTACATACAAGCATACAATTGGAAACAGTCAGACCCCCACAGATGACACACTGGAAAGCTAAAGTAGACCAAATATACAGATTTGAACAACTAGCCTCTTGGGAAACTCCCCACACCAATTTAATAAAATTTGGAGCCCTTGGGCCAAATACAGGGGTTACACCACTCTTTAATAAGGAATACCTAAGGAGGTGAAGTAAAAACGCCGATTCCTCCCCCTTCCCACTATGCACCCCCCTCATTTGCTATGACTTAGTAATATCAACTTATATCCCCGTCAGAATACTTTGCTAAGACACAATATACGCCTGTATGAATACAATTACACACCCCTAAGGAAATCTTTTTCTTGACCTAGATTACTCGATCTTATGATTCATAGTTATTGATATTATTATAGTCCAGCTAAGATATAGTCAGAATAATACATAGCAAATGGAAATGTACAAAAAATAAACAGGCTAATCCCTCTTAGATGTCCTCTGGAAAGATAACAATGTAACCTGTCATGATGTGTAAAAACATGTGTTCTTAGATACTCCTATGACCGCAGTTGTTTGATTTGTTTATTGTACTGTTTGAAATGTTATTGTACAGTCCTGCAGACTCTCTAAAATAAGACAAAATAAATAAAATATTGTATAAAAAAGAATATATATTAGACCGCTGGGGGAGGTTAGCGTGGTAGTATGCAGCATGGTAGTATGTGGGGAGAAGGTGAGGCACGGCCAGGGTGCTAATTTTGGCATGATGGCCCTGAGTCAACACATGGAGCATCACCAATAAGTGACGTGGGAAAACCTTAGTGTTACAACCTGATGCAGCAACCGCAGCATCTCCCACCAGCCCGCCCCTCCTCTCCAGCACTCCTGTCTCGACAACGTCAGCAGAAGGAGGCTGTGATTCCTTTACATCGACTTCAATGTCATCTATTGCTATTGATGCTTCTCCTACTCCTCATCACTTGTTTCAACAGCAATCAATCACTGAGGTGATTGCAAAAAAGTATGCGTGCACTCATCCAATTCCGCAGAAGGTAAATGTGCATCTAGCCAAGTTGCTGTTACTACAGTCCCTCAATTTCGATGTAATTGACTCTGCACATTTCAGAGAACTGATGACTTGTTCCCACCCAAGGTGGAGCATCGCAAGCATTACTTTTTAAAAAAGCTGTACCAGCCCTGCACACGTATCTTGAGCAGAAGTTGGGCCAGTCCTTGGGCCTCTTGGTGTTTGGTAGAGTTCACACCAGCGCTGACGTACAGAATGTAGCTATAACTATGGTCAAGGACAATACTATATGTCATTCACATATGGCATGCCAGCAACTTAACGAGGTGATGGCAATTCCCCCTTTGCATTGTAATGGTGGGATTTTAGCTCCAATTCTCCACCTTGTCCTCAGCCTTCACTGTAGGCACAGTTCACAGTGGTCCTCCAGCATATCAGCTATGCAAAACTAGGAGTTGTCACATGGCTCTTCATCGAGTCATCCTTGGTGAACAGAGCCGTACCGCAGAGGAACTGCTCCAAGCCATCAATAAAGAAATTGAGCACTGGGTGTCTCCAACTGGAGATAGAAACCATGGTTACTGATAATAGAAAGAACATTTTGTTTGTGCTGCATCAGGGAGGGATAACCCATGCGCCCTGCATGGCACACGTCTTCAATCTCATTTTCATGCGGTTCCTCTTTCACTGAACTGCAAGAGTTGTTAAAAAGGTCCAGGAAACTGTTCATGCACTTCAGCCACTCTTACCATGCAAAACATGCTCTTCTTCAGCTAGAATGGCAAAATGCTCTTTCCCAACATCGCCTGATATGCAACGTTTCCACCAGTTGGAATTCCATCTTCCACATATTGGACTGACTATATGAGTAGAGGAAGGCCATAAATGATTTTTTGATGATGCAGGTGGAAAGGAGCACTTCCCTGTGTAACTTTGACGTTAGCCCATGGCAGCTCATGCGTGACACCTGCCGTTTGCTCAGGCCCTTTGAGAAGGCCACTTTATTTGTCAGTTGCATGTATGAACAGAGGAAGGCGGTGAACGATATTTTAATGCTGCAGATGGACAGGTCTACTCACTGGCAGTGGCGAGCCTAGAGTGTTTGGTATACAAGGCGGGTCCTTTCTCTGCCACTCCAATAATTTAAAAAAATTATACCCCCCTCACCGTAGTTGTGCCCACACTATGCCCCCTCACAGTATTTATGCCCTCACTGTACAACTTTCACATTATCAGTTATGCCCTCACTTTGCCCCAATAACAGTAGTAATGCCCTCTGTGCCCCTTCACATAGTAATGCCCATTGTGCCCCCTTCACAGTAATAATGCCAACTCTGTGCCCCATAAAAGTTATTCCCACCCCTTCACAGGAGTAATGCCCTCTGTGCCCCCTTCACAGTAGTAATTCCCTCTGCGCCCCCTTCATAGAAGTTATGCCCTCATTGTGCCCCCCTCACAGTAGTTATGCCCTCACTGTGCCCCCTCACAGTAATTATGTCCTTTATGTGCCCCTTTCTCAGTAGTAATGCCCTCTCTGTGCCCCTTCAGAGTAGTTATGCCCTCACTGTGCCCCAATAACAATAGTAATGCTCTCTGTGTCCCTTCACAGTAGTAATGCCTATTGTGCTCCCTTCACAGTAATAATGCAGACTCTTTGCCACATAACAGTTATACCCTCGTTGTGCCCCCCTCACAATAGTTATGCCCTCATTGTGCCCCCTCACAGTAGTTATACCCTCTCTGTGCTGCTTTCACAGTAGTAATGCCCTATCTGTGCCCTCTTCACAGTTGTAATGTCCTGTTTGTGTCCCCCTCACAGTAGTTATGTCCTCAATGTGCCCCTTTCACTACAGTGAAAGGGGCACATTGAGGACATAACTACTGTGAGGGGGACACAAACAGGACATTACAACTGTGAAGTAATGCCCTATTTGTGACCCCTTCACAGTTTAAATGCCCTCTCTGTGCCCCTTCAGAGTATTTATGCCCTCACTGTGCCCCCATAACACACTGTGCCACATAACAGTTATGTCCACCCCATTCACAGGAGTAATGCCCTCTGTGCCTCCTTCATAGTAGTAATTCCCATTGTGCCCCATTAATAGTAGTAATGCCTGTTGTGCGTCCTCCATAGTAGTAATGCACATTGTTTCCCCTCCACAGTAATATTGCCATTGTGACCTCTCAATTGTAGAAATGCCTATTGTGTCCCCTTCACAGTAGTAATACCTTATGTGCCCCTTTTATAGTAGTAGTGTCCTCTGTGTCCCCTTTATAGTAGTAATGCCCATTGTGCCCCCTTAATACTAGTAATGCCCTATTTGCCACATTTATAGCAGTATTGCACTTTGTGCCCCATTTGTAATAGTAATGCTTTATGTTAGGAAGTAATGCCCTCTGTGCCACCTTTGTAGTAGTAATGCCCTATGTGCCCCTTTGTAGTAGTAAAGCCCTCTGTGCCCCTTCTGTGTTAAATAAACAAAACAAAAACACAGTAACGATTCACATTGTCCCATTCCTAAAGCTCAGATCTACCTCTCCTTTGCAGACACAGATCGCTCTGCAGCACTGTGTGGGAGTAGCTTTGGCAGATTCCCAGGCTGTGTGATTCAGAAGTCAAGCCGGCACTACCCATCTGGCCTCTCGTGCAAGGACCTGGTCCAGTCCATAAACAATCCAGGAAATTGGAAAAATGTCCAGCACTGAGATAGAAAATAAAATCTTCCATCTTTATTTAGTGCTCATATAAAAATACATCTTCACACGGACACCGATAACGCTACCAATGCGTTTTGATCTAACAGATCTTAGTCATGGTAAGATCCCGGGCTTCAGGCTCCTCTCACACAGGCTGGTAGCATGATCTGTGCTTGCAGGCTGAATGGTGGAACATTCAGGGCGGGAGAGACAGAGCACGGAGAGATGAATGACAGGACCATGGCTACCGGTGCTCCAGCAATGAATGCTTCCATCTGTATTGATGAAGCGCTCAATGCTTCTGGCACCTCCTGAGAGCGGGCACCTGGGGTATTGCCCCCCTTAGCACACCTCTGCTCACCAGAGTAACTTTTACTTTAGCCAGTGGCAGCTCATGCGTGGCGCATGTAGTTTGCTCAGGCCCTTTGGGGAGGTCACTTTTTCAGTCGGCAGAACTACTGGATGAATGATGTCATTCCACTCCTTCACATCCTGAAGGAAATGGTGATAAATCTTATTGATTAGAGGACAGAAGATGTGGCACCTTCATTTCATGGCCACCTGAGCCCTGAGGACCACCTGAGCCCTGAGGAGGAAGAATTGGCAGAGGAGGAGGGGGACATAAGCAACCAGAACTTTTATATACAACTAGGTGGTTTATCTGCCCAAGCGACAGGAGAGGAGCAAGAGGAGCAGAATAGATCATTCTGCCACTAATGATTATACTGTAGTGTGTTGCACACCAGAATATTCTGCAAAATAGGCCATTACTTCTGTTCACGTCCTGCTGCCACCCGCCTGATTTCACCCATCTGCTGCTTATACTGCTATTCCTACAAAGGTGCTTCTTGGCCCAATAATATGGACATGTTAATTTTTTAAAGGATAGGCATGCCACTGGGCTTTGCTATCACACTGCTGTTTTTGGGTACTGCCACTACTGTGATTTGTCAACATCTTGTGCTGTATGCCTCTGCTGATGCCCCCCTCCCCACTTTATCATGATGCCACTACTGTCCCTGTTACTGCACTAAAACATTTTTTTTCTCCACTATTGACACTGCCTCCATTTTTTTTTATTTTGTTCCACTAAGGATCAATTTGGACACAGCTCCTGCAGCTGCGCACACAGGTTTTTGGCATTACTGAAGGGTGCTGTATACTTTTCTTTTTGTTTAACATACAGGATTAGCTACAGTATGAATCTTCGTCACTGCACAGTGATGTAGACAGCGATAAATTACACCTGTAATACTGATGGCACAGTACCTACAGAAAAGATTAACTATGAATGACGGTGCACCAGAATATGATGCACACGGCAACACACTCACTGTGCAATCTCCCTGCTGTTTAAGTTCCAAGCCTTCACATTGTGATTGGGCCTCCATTTGGGATAAATATGATTAGGCAGAGTGGTCTGGGTATACCTGATTTATCGCCATTCATGACAAATTAATTTGTAACAAATCAAATTTCTTGTTGAAGTTTGGAAAACCGGCCGAGTTGAATTTTTCAAAACCGCTCATCTCTACCTTAGAACCATGTTTGAAGACTGTGCAGCAGATGTCGGGAAGGGGTGAAAGCGTGAAATCAGTTTGCACATAATAAATTGAAATAATTGTTTTTTCTAAAAAGTACCTCTAGATAGTTTCAGAGGCATAACTAGGGGCCTGTGTATCACCACATGTTTTGATTGAGAGCCAGCAGCAGCTGTCCAGTCCAGCAACTTGCATGTGTGCAGGTTCAGTTGGTGACAATAGTAAATGGGTACTATAATGTATGCTGTCAGGGGTCCCTAATTATACTGATGCATGTACAGTGGTAGCTTATACTTGTGCCTTACTGTCAAAATGACTGTACACTTGTTCTTCACCATTTGCTTAGATGTTTCTATGTGTTACTTTTAAATTGCTTCTAGTATCGATGGTGTGTCCAGTACAGTGTTGTACCTAAAGAAAGCACGATCATAGAGATGAGTGAATCTATTCTAGAATTAGGAAAAGGGACTAAAATTTTTCAAAAAGCTCTTTTTCTACTGAACCCAAATTTTGTGTGATTCAATTCAAAATTCCTCCCAGACGTGTACACTTCCATTTGGGTTCATGGGCACTACTGCAGCCATTCACCAGCCTCAGCAGTGATGGTCAGGTGCCTCTTGGGTACACATCACTGTAAGACAAGAAATAGAGTAGAGCAGATGAGCTGCTTTTATCTTTAGGTACAACACACTGTCCTGGACACATTTAATGCACATCTACTTCCCTCCCTTCATTTAAATCCTGTTGCCTACCATCCACCCATACACACACACACACACATTTTCCTGGATTCAGAAAAAGCTTAAAGCATAAACTTTTTCATGCAGTTCAGTTAAACGCAGCTGTTATAATTTGTCAGTATTTTTACTCTCTTGAAGAAAGTTAAATCTAAATTATTTTAAGCTAAGTTTCTTTTAAGAGTATATAATTTCATTTTAGACTAGCTTAAGGCATTGTGGCAAAAAATGATGGAGGTAGCATTTTAGTAAAATAATAGTTGTATGAACCCCTACTGACATTAGTACAGACTAGAATACCTATTAGCAGAACCATATTTCAGATGAGTTAATAAATAAAATATGGCTTTGTTGCATAATTCTATGCCAGAGATATATGTCTAATATGGCAAGTAATAAAAAAATGTAAAATATGTTCCATGTGAATACAGTCATACTAGTCAAGCCTATTGCAGACAAAAGTTCAGATTGTGCATGTAGTAAATTATCAATCCTTCATTTTTATAGTCTCTGCTTGTTGGTTATTGACTAAACAACCAATTTTGTGTGAAATCATACATTGTAATGCATTGCAAAGGGCATCAGACCCCCAGAAGTTGAAGACCCAGAGTGGGACAAAACAAAAAGTAAAAAAAAAAGCCCCTTTACTATAATAAAATACATATACTGTAGCATTGTACAAAAATAGAAAAAAAAAGAAGAAAAAAAGAAATATTGGGTATTGCCAATTCCGTAACAACTGGCTCTATAAAAATATCACATGATATCCACCCCGTCACCTGAACACTGTAAAAAAATAAAATAAAAACTGTGCTAAAACAACCATTTTTTGTCACCTTACTTCACAAATAATGTAATAACAAGTGATTAAATAGTCAAATGTACCCCAAATGGTACCGATCAAACCATGATCTCATCTCTCAAAAAATGAGCCCCTATATAAGACAATCGCCAAAAAATAAAAAAACACGGCTTTCAGAATATGGAGACACAAAAACATGATTTTTTTCAAAAAGGGTGTTATTGTGTAAAACCGAAATAAAAAACCCAAAAAACAGAGATATATTTTTCTCAAAAATGCTTTATTCTGTTAAAAGGGAACAAACAAATCAAAGTAGTCATATTTGGTATTTTTGTGTCTGTATCAATCTACTCTATAAAAATTGCACATGATTTAATCTGTCAGGTGAACATGGTAAAAATCAAAAAATAAAAACGGTGCCAAAACAACCAATTTTGGTTACCTTACCTCACAAAAATCATATGTACCCCAAAATAGTACCAACAAAACTGCCACCTTATTCCATAGTTTCCAAAAAGTGGTCACTTTTTCGGAGTTTCTACTCTACGGGTGCATCACGGGTTCTTCTAATGAGACATGGCAACTTAAAATTATCCCAGTGAAATCTACTATATATTGCACCTTCCCTTTCGCGCCCTGATACGTGCCCATACATACTGTTTACGACCACCTATGAGGCGTTTCTGTAAACTACAGAATCATGGTAATAAATATTGAGGTCTGGCAATAAAGTGGAATTTTAAATTTCATCTACATTTTCCTTTAATTCTTGTGGAATACCAGAGTATTCAAAACTGATTGTAAAATCAGTTTTGAATACCCTGAGGGGTGTGGTTTCTAAAATGGGGTAATTTATGGGTGGTTTCTACTATGTAAGCCCAACAGTGACTTCATAACTGAACTGGTCCTTAAAAAAGTGTGTTTTGGAAATTTTCTTAAGCATTTGAAGATTTGCTTCTAAAATTCTAAGCTTTCTAACGTTCCAAAAAAATAAAATGGCATTTACAAAATGTCCCAAACATAAAGTAGACATATAGGAAATGTAAAGTAATAACCATTTTATGAGGTATCACTATCTGTTATAAAAGCAGAGAAATTGAAATTTGGAAAGTTGAGAATTTTTCAAATTTTTTAGAAAAATTGGGATTTTTTTAATAAATAAAAATGACTCAAATTTACCACTATCATGAAGTACAATGTGTAGCAAAAAAATACTCTTAGAATTGCATGGATAAGTAAAAGCGTCCTGAAGATATTACCACATAAAGTGACACATGTCAAATTTCCAAAAAACCAACAGGTCCTTAAGGTGAAATATGACACGGTCCTGATAGGGTTAAAAACTGTACTCCAAATATATATTTCTAAACTCTCTTCCTTCTCAAAAAATGTCAAAGTCAGTGTAGCATTCCATTCCAGTTG
>ONZH01005177.1:0-22147 GCA_900303285.1 Rhinella marina | reverse complement strand
GGTGAAGCAATAAGGAAAGTCCAGCTCTTCGCTGTTTAGGGTGTTGGGAGAGTACCTCACTTTGCCTGTTCACCTTGAGTCTATTTCCCATAAAAAGGAGGGATTTGTGATAGATAGGTTTTTATATATATTGCGTAAAACCTATACTACTCATTTTTGACCACTAGATGGCAGCTAATTAGCTATGTGAGTCACGTGAACACTGTCTTTGTTTTAAGGTTTTAAGAAGGGGAAGGGGGAAGGTTGGAATGTTAATTTGCCTCTTTCAAAATTAACCAATGAACTCAGTCTTGAAGTTGCTCAACTACACACCTTGTGTCAAAGAACCAATCACTCTGCTTAAGTAACACCCCTTTTTGTCTATGTCATACCTACTATATAAGTGACTGTCTCTTTAATAAACTGGCTCTGGCTTGGGGATGTGAAGTATTTTCCATGAAACTAACTTGTGTGTGTTTGGTATCATTGTGAAAGTTGTATGTGCACTTACTTATACTTCCAATCGATTTGGCACCAAACAAAGAAGAGTATCGTGAGAATGGTGATTACAAGAGCCCCCCCATCTCCCCTCATGTACAGAGCCCCCCATTCCCCTCATGTACAGAGCCCCCCCATCTCCCCTCATGTATAGAGCCCCCCTCTCCCCTCATGTACAGAGCCCCCCATCTCCCCTCATGTACAGAGCCCCCCCATCTCCCCTCATGTACAGAGCCCCCCATCTCCCTCATGTACAGAGCCCCTCCTCTCTCCCTCATGTACAGAGCCCCCCTCCTCATGTACAGAGCCCCCCTCTCTCTCATACACTGCACATCCCTCATGCACAGGCTCCAGCACATTTACATCATGGTTCATACTGACTGTGAAGAAGGTTCCTCACAGGTCAGATGCCTGAATCCTCTCCAGATAAACCCCGCCTCCTTCCTCATGCTGCTCCACATAGACTTCAGTGTCTTGTCGTCTTCTCACACTGGCCCCGCCTCCTTGCCTGACGCTCCCACAGGTCCTTCCTCCTCCACCCACACTCTGCATAGGCTGCTCTATGCCTGGAAGTGCTGCAGCCATAGAAAAGAGGGCCAGCGGTGAGTACAGCTAGCGCAGGGAGCGCTGTGCTCACTGCTTCTTCAGCCTCCTTTACTAATGAGCGCTTCCACAATGGAAGCGCTCATTAGCTGAGTCCTGGCCCTGCTGCTGTTCTATTGTAAACACCAGCGCCCCCTTCTGTTTGTTGACTTCATGCGCCCTGTCCGGTGGCACCCCTCGCCCGGCTCTAGAAACGCCCCTGGAGAGAGGTCTGGAGATGATGCAGGTCATGGTATCACATTTAGGCCATGTAGGCCTCTCACATTAGTACGAGTAACATGTGGCCTGGCATTGTCCTGTTGAAAAACGGCTCCTTGAACACTTTGGAGAAAAAGCCGTACCGTTGTTTCCACAAACAAATCAATGTAATGCCGAGCTGTTTGTGTACCGGAAATAAAGACTAGAGGAGTCCAACTACAGTACATTATGCTACCCCGCACTATAATTCTGGGACTAGGACTGGTGTGATGTTCCCTTGTGAAGGCATCTACAGATCGTTTTGAGAGCAGTGGCACAAGGTCAATATGGATCACCTATAGCTGGATGTCTGGCTCGTAGTTCAATGTTATGCAAACTCCTGATGGTTTGTATAGACACTGTTTGCCATCCTAGGCTTAGCAGTACAGGATCGATCACTACGCACCATTCTTCTAACCAAATGATCCAACTGGCACATCAATGAACAGGAGGCATTGTACAATTACCCCACTTGATTTTAGAGCTTTTAAGTGGCTAAAAAAACAGTTTTTTTTGCCCTTCCCAATGATTGGAGCTAGGTGCTTGAAAACCTGTTCTTCTGGAGATCTTAGCGACTCCTGCTACAACCTCGATTTGCATACTCATGTGGCTTGTCCTTTCTGCTGTTGCGAATTTAGTGTTGAAGATAGTATATTCCAGTTCTTTCTACTAATAAACTTTCTAGTGCAGATTATCTAACTGCAGTGAAAAAATGTGGGCAAACCTTACAAGTCTGAACCAGACTTCAACATAAGAGTCATATCTCATAATTTACATACATTTTTTTATTTTTTATAAATAGAGATTTAAATACAGTCCGTTCATATTAATGTGCTGTGCTCTTAACCCAATAATGGCTTTTGCTACATGTGTCTCTCGTGCCTTCTCCCAGTTCATTTGGTTCTGAGTAGAAACCGGAATATCTTCAATGGAAGATTTAAGAGCTCCCAGACCCGCCTGCTTCTTATGCAGCTGAAGGTGGATCTGATAAATAAGGCCTAATGCACACAAACCGGTGTGCCGGCCATGCCCATGATGCAGACCGCAAATTGTGGTCCGCAATACATGGGCACCGACCATAGGGGACTGCCGCATGCGGATCGTGGACCCATTCACTTCAATGGGCCCACGATCTGCATTTGAACATATTCTATTTTTTGCGGGGTAGTGTCACGGACAGAGACACCACAGAAGCACTTCGTAGTGTTTCCGTGGGCTTCCAATCCGTACTTCCATTCCGCACCGCATCTCCCAGATTGCGGACCCATTCAAGTGAACGGCCCGCATCCGTGATGCAGGGTGCACGTGGCCATTGTCCGTGTATTGCAGACCCGCTGTATGTGGGCCACAATAAGGCCATGAACAGGCAACGGCCTAGATGTAAGCACTATTAGATATCGGCAAGCATCTGCAGGTGAGAGCAAGTCAGTAGATACAGTATACATTCACACTCCTCTCAGTCTCCTACCCTTATCCACGTACATTTTCTATTAAAAAAAAACATGTCCATGCTACATTTACACAAAGATTCTTCTAGAAAAAAACTGTAATTTAAACTTGTGGTATGAAACACATATTGATTGGTGGTTTCCTTTTTGCAGGAAGGATACCATTACTCTTTAGTAAAGAAGGCCAATTCCACGCGGTCCAGGAAATGCTCCGGTTGTTGGCTATAGGCTAAAATGAAACACTGCTCCTTTGATCGAACTCACAGCACAATGTGTTCCTGTCTGATCTCCGGTCTACTGAACTATCTTCTCAGCATTATTTGCGCACAGTTCAGTGTGTGTGGTCAGGCAGGCATACATAGCAACAGAAATCATTACGATACTGTGAATTCATGAATTCATGTCAGAGGAGCAGTGCTCAGTTTGGGAAATAAAGCTGTCACTGGGAGTATGTTTTCTTGACTTAACACAAATGTGTGAAATTGATTATGGGCTTAAAAGGGTTGTCCAGCTTCTGGTCATTTTTTGCCTTTCTCCAGCTGTGTGTTGTATCTTTTGAAAAAAAAAAACAAAAAAAACTCTGCTTGCTACCACTCCATTCCAGCTCCCTGGCTCTGTTCAGTGGTCTTCTCGTTCTGGTCTGTAATCTTCCAGATGGACGAAGTTATGTACACCACTGCAGCCAATGAATAGCCTCAATAGTGACATATCCCCAAGTGGCATATCTCTTGCTACTTGAGAACATGTCCCAGCTAAGGCCAGACATTGGCTGCAGAAGCACACATAATTCCATCTGTCCAAAAGTTTACACACTGGGACCAGAAGATCACTGAACAGAGTCAAGAAACTGGCTAAAGCCTTTTCAGATGTTGCCGATGCAGCTATGGGCCGGTCTTCACTAACCATCCAATCGCAGCGATCGAAGCTGTAGGGGAAGGGGTGGGAAAAACGCCTGCTTGCGCTCAGTTTAAATGGCTGCATGCCAATCAGAACAGCAATCTTAATCTGGTCACCACCTTATTCAGCACAGTGGCCAGAATGAACCATAACGTACTATTATGTCAAGTTGCGGGAACACATTGCTCGCCTTTATGTAATGGTTTGTCATGTATCTGCCAAGTTAACTTTCATTTATACCTCAAAACAGGCATAAAAGATGAGCAAAAACTACACCAGTCAGGAGTTGGAGTAGCTTTTACTCCAGGAGCAGAGCCTAATTAATGACAAGGTGCACGCCTTGTCATAAATTAGGTAAATCACCAAGCAGTGCAGTGGGAAGCAAAGACCAGCCTAAAAAACGATATTTGTAAATACCCCCCATTATGCAACTGGACAAAGTATCATGGAATATTACAAGCAATTATAATTGCTGGTACAAATGAAATACCAGCAGCGGCCTTCTGGACTAAATTCTGGCTAGGCCAACTTTATACCAGCTGGGTGGTAGTCCTAGCTCCACCTCTTTTGTCTGGCGGTCTGCCTTTGCGCTTGGTCACAATACAAGCAGCTTGGATATGTTTGTCCTGGGAGATTTGGACATGCCCTGACTAGTCCTGGGAGATTTACACATGCCTTAACTTGTCCTGGGAGAAATTGGACATGTACTGACATGTCCTGGGAGAAATTAGACACTTTTTGAATTGTCCTTGGAGATTTGACAACTCTTCAGAGAGTCTTGGAGGTTTTCCCCTTTCCTGGAAGCCTCCTGGAAATTACCAGAGAGCTATATAAATTAATTTGATACAGGGCAGCATGCTGCTTTGTAGTACTATAATATTTAGGTCTTATTCACACAGTCAGTGTTTAGTCAGTTATTTCTTTCAGTGATTGTGAAACAAAACAGGAGAGGAGCCTACACAGAGATAAGGTATAAGGGAAATATTAGTACTTGTTCTGTGTTCTGGAATTGTCAGAGCAAAGAGTCAGATTGCAAGTAAATATGAACTGGGGAGTAGGCTCCACCTTTCTGAAGCAACGGAACCCTTTATTTTCATAAAGAATAAAGGATGCATTAGACACCCCGATGCTGCAAGCGATTGTCAGGAGGGGAAGCGTTCCCTCCTGGCAGTCGACGGATAGCTAGCCAAGGACACAGTGATTACATAGCATGATCTTCTGCCAGCAAATCCAGATCTTTCAGCATGCTGAAAGATCTGAATTGCCAGATAAATGAGAGTTTACTTGTTCATCTGGTTGTTGGAGGCAGTATTAGACTGCCAGATGATCGCTAACGAGCATTCATAAGAACGCTCGTAATCGATTATCAGGCAGAAAGTCTACCCTTTTAAAATACCCTTAACTTGTTTTTTTTTTTTTTTTTTTAACTCTGGAACAGCAATACTGATTTTCACAATACATTTTAATCAACAGGGTCAACTCTACCAGGTAGTATGCCTTGTTCAATAGGCTTGATTCATCTGACAGATACCCTAGTGTGAGTGGGTGCATTTTGTACAGTGCTATGGAAAATAAAGGTACTAGAGAAGTTATGAAAATAAAATAACGTTTGATAATCAGATGCAAAGCTTCAACGTATTCCACTGTATAGGCATATACTGTAAAGCCCCAAAGAGAATAAATCCAAAGAAGGAGAAGAGGAATAAGAGCACCATTTATGGGGCAAAGGCACAAGACAGCCTAGGGTGGCCAACCTTGCCACCTCCTTATCACGTTCAAGGATCCCCAGCTCTGCAGTGCCCCAGGAAGCTCTAGTGATGTCATTGATTAGAAATGGTTAAATGACCTGGAAAGATGGCATCAGCAAGGGACCTCCTATCCCTGGACATCTCCAACAACTCTCCTCTCGTCCAAATGGGAAGGGGAGAGGGAGGTTGGGATGTAACAGGAAAAGTAGGTACCCACTAGCCAGGTGCTACACAGGTTGATACGCTGGAGATACACTTTTTGGGGTGAGTTTATAAGCAGCAGATTTAATGTTTCATTTATTTCTGTGAATAAAACATTGTTTTATACATTAAAATTGTAGCATTGTACATTTATGACTTTGTCACTTCTGGCCCAACCATTCTTACACCACACCACCCATATGCAACTCCTCACCAGCAATTGACCCAGACGCCCAGCTACATAAACCATCAGATGTCTTTTTGAGAGATTTAGGGAACATGCCGCATCTATAGATACTGGGAAGGGCTGCCCTCGTTTGATTGAGCATATAAGGACATGCCATAATAGCGATCAAGAAGCTCTGAGATTCATTGGTCTAGAAACGGTACCTGTGTTACCACATGGTGGAGATAGGCACAAATATCTATTAAGGAAAGAATCTAGGTGGATTCTGAAGACCGAGGCATTGGGACCAGCCGGTCTAAACGATAGGAATGAACTAGGGGTGTTTTTATAACGTGATTATGTTTGTTTTTAATGTACAATGCATAGCATTTTTACTTACCTGAGGTTGCAGTACCGCACAAGCGCAGAGGCAACGATGGGGTTAAAAAGGCAAGAGGTCACGAGATCTGTGACGCAAAGGGCCTGACGAGGCGCAAGGTGCGCGAAACGGCCGTCACCTTTGTTATGCTTGAAAAGCACGCCGCTTGCTCCTGATAACGGAGTTGTAGTGCCATCCCATATTCTTTTCTCCTTGTTGTGAATTGTTGGTATTGTTGCTGAACTTTTATTGAGGGATAGAGCACACAATTTCAAGGCACTATGGACATGGACGTGGCAAAGGTGTCAAAAGACACAAAACCGGGAGTAGCAGGAGGCAGAGAAGGAGCAGAGGCGTACTTCACACAATGTAATGCAGTAGATGATCTACATGCATTAAGTACTAGAACCCTAGAATTTAAAATATCCACCCTAGCTGACAAAGAAGTCCGCCTTTTCTGGACTGTGAATTCGCTGAAGTCCTATAAAGAAAGTAATAGAGTCCCTAGAGGACTCAGAATCTATAAGGACATATTGCAGTTCCGAGATGATGCATTGTTCGTATCAGAGTGGCAAGGAATGCATGCGGAGTTTTCCCTTCGTATCTTGGATGCGGTATTAAGAAGGAATATAATATAATATGAAAAAGTGAAAGAAGAACTAAATAGAGCAAAAGCTGAATTATAAGGGAGACTGACAGAGAATCAATATCGGAATTTTGATAAAAGACTGGATAAAAAATTGACAATAACACAAGCAGACATCAAAGAAAGAAAGAGAGATAAGTTCATACGTGACAAACAGGACTATGAATCTGGTAAGATCTTTGAGTGGAAAGATGATAACAGAAGAAAGAAGAAAATGGTAAAACGATATAAAAGGAGTGACTATTGGACAACAGATTCCGACTCAAGCGCCTCTGATGAAGTGGCGCCCACTTACTCACTAAATAAAATGGATTTGGGAGATAGTAATGTCCCTTTAGACACAAAATCAGAAGGGGAGGGAGGAGAAAAAATAAAAAGAGGCAGTCGTATGGGCTTCAAGAGGAAGCAGGTGTCTTGGAGGAACTAAATGCAATTAGAGTTTCGCAACCAACTACCAGCAACACAGTTGTGAATTTAACGGGTCAACCTCTTCCACCCGACTGTCTGAGGTTACTTGAAAAAGGCCTTGGATTTTGTCTGGTGGAGAAGTTTGATCCGGTATAATTTGAAATTGATTTATTTAAAGCAACTCGTAAACTAAATCTGCGTAAGCTATATAATAGCAGGTCCTCAGAAAGAACCCAAGTGAGAGAAGCTGAAGTGCCCACTACTATTGGTCCTCTAGGTTTAGCATGTCATCTAATTTTAATGAGGAAGAGAAGGAATGTTTGCAATTTCTGGCCGGATGTGAGGCAACATTGAAACCCTTTGAGGATATTGTATTTACAGGAGGAGTAAGTTCCACTTTTTGTCCCCCATTGTCCGCCGGCGGTAGCATTGATACCTTCTATAAAAAGGTTCTGAGGGATGTGAAATCGTTAATCTATCCCATAGATGAATCTAATTTGAGCAGTAAAGAAGAGAAAGCCATTAGATGGCTCCAAAACGCTAGAAATGTAATTGTAAAGCCGGCGGACAAGGGGGGCAATGTGGTGGTGATGTCTAGGGAATACTATAAAGAAGAAGCATGTAGACAATTGGGAAACAAGGAGGTATATGAGCGGTTGGATGGAGACCCGACATATAAAGTGCAGTCTCTGGTGAGGGGCTTATTGCATAAATATGTTGAATTGGATATACTATCCAAAAAAAAGCTGAGAAATTATTACCTCTGTTTCCGATTAAACCTACTTGGTATTTCCTGCCTAAGTTACACAAATGCGCCGAGCGTCCCCCTGGCCGTCCGATCGTGGCGGGTATAGGGTCTGTCACCGAACATTTATCTAGATATATCGATTGGTTACTGAGACCATTATTAGTTAAAATTCCGTCGTATGTTAAGGACACCGCTGACTTCCTCTGGACACTGGATTCTTTCCAGTGGAGGGAGGGACTCAGCTTGGTGTCCTTGGACATTGAAAGCCTATACATACGCATCCCTCAGGATGCAGGTGTGGAAACAGTAGGTGATATTCTATCAGGCACTGATAAATCCGTAACTTTTGTTAGTTTTGTCAGAGAGGCGTTAGAATTAATATTGAAAAATAACACATTCATGTTCGGTGATACATGGTACCGCCAGCGATTTGGGACGGCCATGGGGACGCCGGTTGCTTGTACTTTTGCTAACATTTTTTTGGCTAGGTTAGAGGATAGATTTGTGTATTCTGTTAATAATCCTTTCCTTCGTTATATACAACTTTATTTAAGATACATCGACGATGTATTCATCGTGTGGTCAGGAAATGAAGAACAATTTCATAATTTTGTATCTTACTTAAATCAATCCAATGACATGAATATGCTTTTTACTCATGTCTTTGGAGGCCAGAAATTGCAATTTATGGATGTCTTGGTAGAAGTGGTGGAGGGAAGTCTGAGGGTGAGCGGATATCGCAAACCCACTGCCACTAACTCACTTTTACACTACACGAGTTATCACCCTGGTAGTGTAAAGAAGGCAGTCCCTTATGGACAATTTATTAGACTCAGAAGGATCAATAGTAGTGAGGAGGAGTTTGTAGTACAAGCAGACGACTTGAAAAGAAGGCTTATTTGTAGAGGATACCCCCCAACATGTTGAATAGAGCATTAACCAAAGTCAAGAAAATGAAAAGAGAGGATCTATTGGCAGGGAAGGATAAATGTGATGGTAATAAGAGAGGTAGATGTAAGGTCTGCCCCTTTACTTTCAACTTTAGCCCTATGGCCAATAGGATCAAAGAGATTATAAAAGAAAATTGGAATATACTTAGGGAGGATGATAACCTCAAAGAGCTTATTGATCCCCTGCCAATGGTGTCTTTTAGGAGGACTCAGACCTTAAGAAGTAAAATAGTGAACAGTAGGTTTAAAGAAGATAGAAATATAACATGGTTGGAAAAAGGGTTGCCCAAAGGTAACTATAGATGTGGCAATTGCCCGTACTGTAAATATAATGGCCAATTGAAATATGTAAAAATAGGAAAGACTGAGTATAGGGTCCTTGAATTAATTACATGTAAAACTAAATATGTAGTGTACATGGTGTTCTGCGATTGTGGGAGATATTATATTGGAAAAACCATCAGATGTCTTTTTGAGAGATTTAGGGAACATGCCGCATCTATAGATACTGGGAAGGGCTGCCCTCGTTTGATTGAGCATATAAGGACAAGCCATAATAGCGATCAAGAAGCTCTGAGATTCATTGGTCTAGAAACGGTACCTCTGTTACCGCATGGTGGAGATAGGCACAAATATCTATTAAGGAAAGAATCTAGGTGGATTCTGAAGACCGAGGCATTGGGACCGGCCGGTCTAAACGATAGGAATGAACTAGGGGTGTTTTTATAACGTGTGATTATTTTTGTTTTTAATGTACAATGCATAGCATTTTTACTTACCTGAGGTTGCAGTACCGCGCAAGTGCGGAGGCAACGATGGGGTTAAAAAGGCAAGAGGTCACGAGATCTGTGACGCAAAGGGCCTGACGAGGCGCAAGGTGCGCGAAACGGGCGTCGCCTTTGTTATGCTTGAAAAGCACGCCGCTTGCTCCTGTACTTTGATGTACTTGCCGAAGTTTGAATAAAGTATTGACTACACCGGTGAGTGCCGCCCTTCATCTTTTCTTCTCTGGAGTTGGATGCATTTTGTACAATGCTATAAAATATAAAGGTGCTAGAGAAGTTATGAAAATAAAATAACGTTTGATAATTCAGATGCAAGGCTTCAACGTATTCCACTGTATAGGCATATACTGTAAAGCCCCAAAGAGAATAAATCCAAAGAAGGAGAAGAGGAATAAGAGCACCATTTATGGGGCAAAGGCAGAAGACAGCCTAGGGTGGCCAACCTTGCCACCTCCTTGTCATGCTCAAGGATCCCCAGCTCTGCAGTGCCCCAGGAAGCTCTAGTGATGTCATTGATTAGAAATGGTTAAATGACCTGGGAAAATAGCATCAGCAAAGGACCTCCTATCCCTGGACATCTCCAACAACTCTCCTCTCGTCTAAATGGGAAGGGGAGAGGGAGGTTGGGATGTAACAGGAAAAGTAGGTACCCGCTAGCCAGGTGCTACACAGCTTGATACGCTGGGGATACACTTTTTGGGGTGAGTTTATAAGCAGGAGATTTAATGTTTTCATTTAATTCTGTGAATAAAACATTGTTTTATACATTAAAATTGTAGCATTGTACATTTATGACTTTGTCATTTATGACTTTGTCACTTCTGGCCCAACTATTCTTACACCACACCATTCTTACACCAACCAACCTCACCAGCAATTGACCCAGACGCCCAGCTACAATGATGGGGAACAGCGACCGCGCCAAATTTAATCCTTCAGATACCGCATTTAAAAGCGTTCACTGCATCTATGAGGTAAAGCAGAGAGATATAGCTACTTTGGCCATCTGATCTGAGCCCCCACGGTGAAATTGCCAAGCCTGGTGCTTGCTGAGGTTTCCCAGGGCTATAGTAACAGTTATTTTTCCGTTCTTCTGATCTATCAAAAGAACAGAAAAATAAAATTCCACAATTTGTGTGTGAATGGGCCCTAACAGATCTGAACCTTAACCTACAATGGGCCACCCCCCAGAGCGATTGATTCCCAGTGTTTAGGATGCCAGGTGGCAAGTTGTGGCTCTAATAGTTTGTGTGACGGTGCTCCTACCTGGATATTGTTACTCCCCGGGGTTAGCCTCTGTAGCAACAAAGGAGTTGTAGTTGGTGGAGTAAGTAGAGTGCACACTTGGTGAAGTTTAAAAGTTTTACTTGGATAAACTTACAATAAACTTGTGTCATCCAAACAATATGTGATCTTTCACATGTTCACTATAAACAAGGACCGTTATTAAAAAACTGTGACAATCCTTTATTCTTGAGTATAGCAAGCACATAGAAATTATCAAGGCACCCTGTCTGTAAACGCATTTCAAACAAACTACATGTCCTTAATCATTTTGGTAATGATTAAGGACATGTAGTTTGTCCAAAACACGTTTAAAGTCAGGGCACTATGATAATTTGAATCTTCTTGCTGTACTCAAGAATAAAGGATCGTCACAGCTTTTAAAAATGGTGCTGGTGTACAGATGTGCTGGAGTTTACTTCTGCATAATATGGGATCTTTCTTTTGGCTCCAGCAGGCTAATGGTAAACTGGCAGGTGAACTTGAATACTTTGCTTTATCTCTCTGCTGCTGTATTCATTTCTGGCTTCAGCCTGGTTACCGGACTTTCTAGAAGTTTTGGTACCGTTGAGTGGGGTGACTTTGGCTGTGGACCCCTGGTAAAATACTCTGTCTGTGAACTGCCTTTAGCCAGGGTGCTTTACAAGCTGCTTCCCGGGGCTCCTGCAGCTGGAGGGGGGATCGCTCCCCTCACTGCACCATGTCTGTTCCCTTTGGACTCTAAACTCAACTCCCTATACAGCTTCCTGCATCCCTTCACCTGGCAGGAAGCAGGACTAGCCCACTTCTGACCAAAAGGGGGAAGAAATGCAGAAATGTTTAGTTCTGGATCCCTGCAGCCATGCTGCAAAAGATACGACATGTAACCAGGACTAACACTATTAAACCAGACACAATGCCTGATAGGGATGTCCCAACTGATTCATAGTGGCGTTATTGAGAAATTTAATCTTTACAATTATGCAAAGGAGACCTAAACTGCACCAAAGACAGACTCTTGCTTTTCCTTACATCCTCCCATCTGTACTGCTAGACTCTCCCTCCTCTAATTGATTTATAGGGCCAGGCATCAGAGGCATTGTCTCTCCTGGCCCTTTAATCCTATGCCTGCATAGTGCAGTACATCCACATGGATATGCAGTAGACACCACTGTCTCCTAGCCCTTCCACAAAAAAAAAATACTCCACATGTGCCAAGGGTGCACTGTACGGTCCTAGAGTGTAATTATATTCCCAGCCAAAATGATGCTTCTGATGACTGGTCCAATTACCATTAGAGTAAACATAGTGTGACAAGTAGTGTACACTTAGCTATGGGATGTGATGACAAAGGTCTATCAAGGACAGAACACACAGACCAGTTAAGATTTTTTTTTTTGTTATTGGTCTTTTTGGCCATGATGTTTCTAGCCTTCTTGACCTTGATGTTAGTGGTCTTACTTGGCCATGATGTTATTGACCTTTTTGACCATGATGTTTTTAGTCTTTTTGGATAGAAAAAGATGGTGGATGAGCGGCTTTCTGAAGGAGAACTTTAAGAGATGGTGCGTATACCTCTGATGTCCTGAGGTGTGGTGGAAATATTCAGGTGGAATAGATGTTTTAAGCTTTAGCAATGAGATGTTACTGTGGCAGGACGATGATATTACTTTCGTCTCTTGAGCTTTTTGATCTTTTTGACCATGATGTTTTTGGTTTTCTTTGCCATATTTTTAGCCTTCTTGACCTTGATGTTTTTGGTCTTCTTGGCCATGATGTTTCGGGTCTTCTTGGCCAGGATGTTTTTGGCCTCCTTGACCTTGATGTTTTTGGTCTTGGTGGCCATGATGTTTTTGGCCTGCTTGACCTCCTTCTTTATGGCAACTGTCTTATCTTTTAATTGATTGGTCAGTTTCTTTCACTCTCTTAGCCACATATTTTTTCACTGCCTTACTTTTCACACCCTCATCAACGGCACTGTCATCTTCACTCTCCTCTCTTTCCTGCTCTTTTTCCACCATGTAGTTAGATGCTGCTATCAACCAATCTGACAAGGCACGACGTTGTTCTTCTACGTCATCACCTTCTTCAATGTCCCTATGCTTTTTTACAGCATGATGTTTCTCAGGAACTATGAAAATAAAAAAAAAATAACAGAATTAAGAATTCAAAATGGATATTGGAAGCAAAAGGTGAAATGAAAGGTGAGATGATAAAATTGCAGGGTGTCACTTGGCCTCTCCTTGTTATAGAATTAGTCTTACCTGGTTTATGCAGCATCATTGAAAGCAATCCGGTTGGTGAATCGGGCCTCATCACTCGTTTGCCCTTAAAGAGCTCCTCCTCGACTTGCAGATATTCAGGATGGAATTTACGACTAGAAATGAGAAAAATATATAATTTTTTAAAAAAAATTCTAGGACAACAAAAAGTAATATATGATAAATGACAATGTGTGGGGCATGGGAATCCATATCATAGTCCTGGACTTTCATATAAAGTAACATCCACCAATTGCTGGCCACCCTATCCCTGAGCTTAACTATGGGTCTAAATCATGCTGCCCTCATCGTGCTTAAATATGATGTTTCTAACCTGAGCTAAAAACATGGGGGAATTGAATAACCAGCCTCTATTGAAGTCTCCATAAAAGTCCCCCAAATAGATAAGAGTGTAAACTTACTAAACGTAGATAAATAGCCACAGTCCGAGCCCCAGGGCGATGACAATGAGCGATGTTCCAGCCACGACCACTTTGGCCAAAGTTGGCCTTCCTGGAATCACTGTAGAAACAAATGAAATAAGATGAAAAATGACAGAATAAGTATTAAATCTCACAAGGAGTTTAACAGAAAATAAAATTTAAATGCAAAAATTCCATTACCTGAATTCCAGAACCGGTCAGATGTTTCACGGAACCAGGCAGCGGGCGCTGATTCTGCAAAAGTATAAAAAAAGTTCTAAAATAAGCAGCAAATCCAGGTAACGGCATTAGCAGTCAGAGGCATTCTATGATGGTCCAGTGGGTGACGCTGTGTAATTATATGCCGGATCTACATTGACATTGATTATAAAAGGAGCTTGGGTCTTATATGTCTGTATATGCATTAGATCATTGGTCCATTTGAGCGGACACTTACCCTTTTTGCCAGGCAGTCTCCTCATCAGGGGACGGACCCCGGAATATTTGGATCCTAAAAAAGAAAAAAAAGTTTGTGATGAAACATAGAAGAGTGACGACAGAAAAAGACCGCCTGGTCCATTTAGTCTGCCTTATATTATTTCATTTTTATCTTAGGATAGCCCAGGCATGTTCAAATTCACTTACTGTAGATTTCCCAACCACATCTGCTGGAAGTTTGTTCCAAGCTACAAGCACTCTTTCAGTAAAATATTATTTCCTGACATTGTTCCTGATCTTACCCCCAGCTAATTTCAGATTGTGCCTCCTTGTTCTTGTGTTTAGCATGTTATTGAGAACACTTTCCTCCTGAACCTTACTTAAACCTTACTGCACCAAGAAGGGATATGTCTCTTTTTGGCACTGTCATGGCTTTAAACTGTTGGGTTCTGACAATGGGAGGCAGATGCGCAGCTGTCTCTGGAATTTTGGTGTAAAGTTTGTGCCAAAATTGCAAATTCCACCATGTCAAAGGGCCCTAAGGGTTTAATGTAAGGTTTAGGGCAGTAAACAGGGGGACAGGGCGGGGGAGGGTGTGAAATAAGCATCCGTGGTGGTCTGGGGCAGTAAGGAACTAATTTGATCATCCCTTACCTGGTCCTGGCAGTGGTCTCCCATGTCCTTGGACAATGAGAGAAAAAATAATGAAGAAAATCGCTGTGATCCTCATTGCAAAGTCGCTTTCTCAAAACCAAGTGAGAAATGGTTGCCCCCTGCTGCCGCTCACAGCCTTTTTATAGGCTCTGGGGGGCATTGTGACATCATCGATCACCAGGCAAGCCTCTGATTGGCTGCTGCGGTCACATGGTATAACCACTTCAGCCATTCAGCAGCAGGTTAAAGCAGACATACGCAGAACTGTCAGCCATAGTGTTCAATCACAGCATAGCTGTTATTTCACCATAGCAGTTTATGAAATAAATGCTGAGCTCTAATTGGTTGCTATGGGTAACAATTCCATTTATTTTTTTCAGACATATTTGATAAATGAGGCCCATTGTATCACCTACTGTATGTTTTTTGCCATCCACATCAATGCTCACACATGGAGCAAAGCCTGAGGCTGCACTACTGAGACATTCTTATGTCCCTGGAGACATGTGTGGTTGAAAATTATCCTATATATCAGGGGTCGGGAACCTATGGCTCGCGAGCCAGATATGGCTCTTTTGATGGCCGTATCTGGCTCGCAGACAGGGCTCCTACCTGTCAGTGGCGTCAGGTGCGGCGCGGCCCTGCAGAGGGAGATGAGCGCTTCCATTATGGAAGCGCTCATCTCCATAGTCATCTGTATCGCCGTCCTCAGGACGGCGATACAGATGACTGTATTGTACTGGGGCAGGGGAGGGAGAGGTGTCTCCCCTGCCCGTTCCTCTGATAGGCTGCAGGCACTGGGCCTACCTCTTCTGGCCTGTGTCCCGCCTGAGCCGTACAGCGCGGGACACAGGCCAGAAGAGGCCTGCATCGCATCGCTGCTGTTAATTTTAGTGTTAATTTTTTTTTATTATTTTACTGGCACATGGGGGCTTTGGGGGCATTTTACTGGCACATGGGGGCACTGGGGGCATTTTTACTGGCACATGGGGGCACTGTGGGCATTTTACTGGCACTGGGGGCATTTTTACTGGCACATGGGGGCACTGGGGGCATTTTTACTGGCACATGGGGGCACTGTGGGCATTTTACTGGCACTGGGGGCATTTTTACTGGCACATGGGGGCACTGGGGGCATTTTTACTGGCACTGGGGGCATTTTTACTGGCACATGGGGGCACTGGGGGCATTTTTACTGGCACATGGGGGCACTGGGGGCATTTTTACTGGCACATGGGGCACTGGGGGCATTTTTACTGGTACTGGGGGCATTTTTACTGGCACATGGGGGCACTGGGGGCATTTTTACTGGCACTGGGGGCATTTTTACTGGCACATGGGGGCACTGGGGGCATTTTTACTGGCACATGGGGCACTGGGGGCATTTTTACTGGTACTGGTGGCATTTTTACTGACATGGGGCACTGGGGGCATTTTTACTGGCACAAGGGGGCACTGGGGGCATTATTACAGTCACTGGGGCCATTTTTACTGGTATGGGGGGCATTTTTCTGGCACATGGGGGCACTGGGGCATTTCTTACTGGCACAAGGGGCACTGGGGGCATTATTACAGGCACTGGGGCCATTTTTACTGGTATGGGGGGCATTTTCTGGCACATGGGGGCACTGGGGCATTTCTTACTGGCACAAGGGGGCACTGGGGGCATTATTACAGGCACTGGGGCTATTTTTACTGGTATGGGGGGCATTTTTCTGGCACATGGGGGCACTGGGGCATTTCTTACTGGCACATGATTTTGGGGGGGAATCAATGGGGGGAACTTCTGGCGCATTATTGGGGCATTTCTTACTGGCACATAATCTGTATGGTACTAGTGGCACATTACTGGGGGTGGTAGGATGATTTGTCCAGAAGATGGGAGGATGATGGAAAAGTAGTAAACTAAGATTTTTTCTGTCAAACTGCAGACATGAGAAATGGCTGAAAAATGGCGTCTGGTCTGAAAGGAGAAGATGAGAAAAGAGAAGATGTACATCCGAGGAGACGTCACTGGATGTACGAGGTATGGGGCGCTGTATTATACTGGATGTAAGAGGTATGGGGTGCTGTATTATACTGGATGTAAGAGGTATGAGGCGCTGTATTAGGCGGGGGGGGGGGGGCAGGGGCCCAAGCTGAACTCTTGCACCAGGGCCCATGAGCCTTTAGCTACGCCCCTGCTACCTGTCTATGGGAAGGATGCATGCACCGCGCTCCATCAGGCCGCGGTGCACGCTGATATTGGTAGTTCTTTGATGGCCTGATAAGCATTGGCGGCATTGGTGAGCGGCAGGGAGCATGGACTACATTTCCCATAACTCCCTGCATAGCCGCGCCGTCTGCAAGCACGCACCTGCGTCCCCTAGTGAAGCGGCATCTGCCTCCTCCCTTGTGTCTCCCTTGGACGTTCCAGAAACCCCTGGCTATGCTGCTGCTTTGAAGGTGAACATTATAACATGGAAATTGTTACACAGCCTCATGGTCAGCAGCAGTGAGCTGCATCAATAAAGGGGCTGTGTAATACAGTGTGTCCCACCAACCCCCCTTCCCACTTCACCCCTGAAAATAATCCCACATAATCCATTATATAGCCCCCCCCCAAAAAAAATAAAAATATGGCCTTAAAAAACATCTGCCACCCATATTACACCAATGCCAGCTTCCAGTCATGCGCAGGAAAAAGAAGAAGCCAGACTGCTGGACTGATGTCATGCATCGCAAGCTCACAATGTAAGTTATTTATTTAATTTTTTTACTGCTAATTACCATTGTTTCAGTCCAGTTGTGGCTTTATACAGCAGGGAGGAGCATTCCTTGCTGTACTAAGTGAACATTGGAGCGATTGATCTGTCAATGGCCCTTTAAACATTTTGTACGGCTCTCGCGGAATTATATTTCAAAATATGTGGCGTTTACGGCTCTCTTAGCCAAAAAGGTTCCTGACCCCTGCTATATATCAACATCCATATAGACATAACTATTACAGGCAGAAAGGCATTGCATTGCATTTCAGATTTTGAATTGGGGCCCAAGAGCCTCAGATGACTCTTCTGAGAGCACTAGTGCGCCCTGCGAGGCTGCACTAACAGAATTTTTTTTTAACTGCCATGCTCCCTTTTAAAAGTCCTGCCTTCTTTGAAGGTAGAGCCCCTTCCCTTTCATGATATGCTCCACCTAGGGTTGCCAGTTTTCAGAACAAAAAAATACCTCCCAAGTTTACATGGCTAAAAGGGGGAGTGGCTTTGGGGTGTGGTTTAACACTGGATGCTATTTCACATCAATGGTTTCATTATATTTCGAGTTTTGCACCATTTTTCCTGTTGTTTTCAATATAAAATGCAGCTAAAAATCATTCACTGGCCACATATGTGAACAGGTGTAATGAATGAGCTCTTATGGAGATTATGGAAACCTTCTCCAATCTATAAGTTGTTCCCTTCTACTAGTGATAGCCACCATTTCTGCAGCGTGTAATGGGTATCGCTAGAGAAGCGATTTGCAGATTTTATGGTAAAGATCCAGTGTAGGCAGGAGGACAGTGTACGGGCACTTTCATATCTACGTTTCTGCTGGATCCCTCAGGGGATCAGCAAAAACACATCCGGTATATAATACAACCGTCTACAACCGTTCAGAACTGATCCGGTTGCAATATCGCCCAAACGAACAAGACCGATTTGGCTCTAAAGCCATTGTAAGTCAATGGGCACTGGATTTGTTTTAATTTTTTTTGTGTCTGATAAAAAGGATCCTTCATAATTGACTTACATTGTGTTTCATGCTGGATCTGTCTCGATCAGTGTCCCATGACTCACTCAAAGACGCTGATTGCAGCACATTTGTGTGCGTCATGGGAATGCACGGAAACAGAGCAGAATGCATTCTGGTGCACCCCATTCCATTCAGTTTTGTCCTTATTGACAATGAACGGGGACAAAACTGAAGCGTTTTCCTCTTATGACAGATCTCATTCCGGAAAGAAAAATGCAGATATGAAAGTTGTCTAATGTGGAGACTGGACTGATGTCTGTGTGTTTGCAGGTCTGGCTCTAGGTTCATGTGGTCCCTTGGGCGATATAGTTTCATTGGTCCGTCTTGTGGGATTTTGTACGACACACACAGCAAAGAAACTGCATGTATTATAGATGTTGACCAAATACAATAGACACAGCATGTGCGCCAGTACAAAAACTGCCCCTTTTTAATGTAAGCTAACAGGAAAAAACACCCCCATAATGTGCACAAGTACAAAAACTGCCCCCTTATAATGTGCCAGTACTTATCAGATCCTCAGACCCCCATAACAGATCCTTAGATCAGACCGCCATATCAAATCTCATATGAGACCCCTCCATCAGACCTCAGATCAGACCCCATTTAGACCTCCATGTGAGACCCCCAAATCAGACCTCAGATCAAGACTCCATGTCAGACCCACAATATCATACCCTCTTTAGACCTCCATGTGAGACCTCAGATAGGACTCCGTATGAGACAGGGTCCCTATATCAGACCTCAGATCTGACCATCATTAGACCTCTTTGTCAGTACCCAAAGTATCAGACTTTTATATAAATAAATTAACTTACCACTCCTGCTCTGCTTCCACTCTTCCAGTCTGGCATTCTCCCCTGCAGTCATGCTCCCTTGTCTTCTGTGGGCACTCACTACACAGTGCCCTGACTACCTGCAGCGTCAGGACATAGTGCGCACACTATGCCCTGACGCTGTAGGCAGTCAGGACAGTGGAGTGAAGCCCAGAGAAGACCAGGGAGGAGGGGTGACTAAAACGCTAACAGCACTTCATTTCCCCAACTCCTGCAGACTAGTGAAGGCTTTCATTGTGTCTTATAAAACAAAAAAATAGAGTGCCACTGGCAAGGTGGACCTTGCGCGCCCCACTGGTTTAGCTACACCAGTGGCAGTATGCCCCCCAGGAGCAGTGGGCCATGGCACTTACCCAGGGATGCTGGGTGCTAATGCCAGCACTGTATGTTTGGTGCTGTGATCCAGACACTGGTAAATGACTGGCATGTGACGAAATGAATGGCAGGTCACGGTGCAAGGGGTGGGGTGGGGGTGGCATTTAGATGGTGAATGATCATCTGTCCTTTTCTTCAAAAAATACCTCCATATTTGACAATCAAGGAATCAGTATGATCTGACTGATAAGGGGTTGATTAAGCTAAGCTCATATCTATACCACCGGATGCGGTAAGAGTAAAAAATAAATGGACAAAATAGTGCAGCACGCTTCCCCTTTTCATCTGTAATACCGCAGCCTTGAGACTAATACTATGGTGTTCTTTAACTACTGCATTTTATATGCAATTTTATGTAATGTTATGTATGTCACATGTACTCTGTCATTTTATCCTGCAGGGGAGGTATTGGTTGAGAGTTGCTGGCTATTACAGGGGGTAACCACCATGTTCCACCCCTCCTGCTAGAGTGGGCTGTTCCTACCATCCACCAGGAGGGGGAAGTCTACTGTAATTTAGTATTCTATAGTCAGAGTTAGGTGGAGAGGGGACAAGAGAGGTCCTATCCATTTAATGAGGGAGTGAAGAAGCAGCTCATAGAGCACCCACTCCTAAAAACCATACTGTTTCTCCTGTGAGGAAGTGTTGGACCCAAATTATTCCTCTTTTGACATAGAGTAAGGAAGCAGTTGATAGAGTACCCACTGAAGGTGAGCTCAAGTCTTGGGATCCCAGACAGCAAAGTGAACTGTGACATCCCACTTACAAACACTGCTATGTGGAGGGGATCATGGCTAAAGATATGCTCATCACCAAACAACCACTAGGCCAGCAACCTATAATTGCAGAATTGCAGCTATCCAATCTGTCACCATACCGCCTCAACTGGTGACGGAGAAGATTTGCACTAAAGCCTGCTGCTACTGTATTCTGTCCATATTCTTCAGTGCTACAGCTTTCACTGCAATGGACCCTGGGGAGCTATGTCCTGAGGTCAGACACTGTTACATCACAACCACTCTATATTAGGGCCACTACTGCTCCCTTCCTCTACACCAGCTTCAACGGCGACTATAATGGCGACTGGCGGAGATCTGGCCACAACCTGGTAAATATGCTGAGAACTGGCCAGGCAAATGCCACTGTGCATAAAGCCTTTGAGAAATATTGGAAAAAGACATCCTCAGACCACAAAAACGAGGAAAAAAAAATGAACTGATTTGGCAATGACTAGGGAGATTATGTAGAAAAATGATGTATTTGTCCATTCTGGAAGTTGATTAAATAAATATATTTTGACTCACCCTCTATATATATAATGTAAAAATGAAATTAGCTTCATGGACGGCCACAGGTTAGGCATCCCTGGCTTAAAGGGGTTATCCCACGAATAATGTAAAAAATGAAAATCAGACATCATATAGAACATGACAATCTTTTTCTAACAAAGCTAGAACCAGCCCTGTACCTCACATGGATCTAGAGATCTCCACATTCATTGCTCTACTAGATTTATATCAAGCTGAAGCTCAAGGGGAGTGTCTTTTCTGTTGCAGCTCAGGAGGCATGTGTCACACTCTGGTGTGGAGGGTATAGCCACACCAAGCGTAAGAGGGAAGGGAACAGACCAGAGAAGGGAAATGGTCACCTCCTGCAGGAATCCCTGAGACTAGGCCTGGCTGACTACCAGTATGAACAGGCCTTAGTGGTAGGAAAGTTCATACACAGGAACCTAATTTCTAACTGACCCTGTAGTTAGTGATTGGGGAACGAGTCAACCCGTTCCTCCAACAGGACGGAGGAATAGAAGACTCCAAACAACGGATAAACACAATAGGGAAAATGACACTTATCTTTATGCAGAAATAGCAGCAACTGGATCTCAGCCAAGAACAGCTCCAAACAACTAAGTCAGCACAAAGTATAAACCACAGTGAATACTGGGAAATGAAGGAATAAATAGAGGAGAGAAAATTACCACACCTAGAACAGCTGAGGGGAAGGGGTGTGGTGAACAGCAACCAAACCAACGGGAAAAGCATGTCAAATTATGTCACTTTAGAAAGCCGCGCAGAACGTCTGATACCAGACGCAAGCCCACTCGTGACATAACCCCCCCTTTTACGGGTGACCTCCGGGCACCCAGGACCAACTTTATCAGGATGACACCTATGAAAGGCTTTCACCAAACGACTGGCATTCACGTCAGATGCCGGTACCCATGACCTCTCCTCAGGTCCATAACCCTTCCAATGAACAAGATATTGAAGAGTCCCATTGAGAACTCAAGAATCAATGATCTTGACAATCTGGAATTCCAAATTACCATCCACCAAGACAGGGGCGGGTGGCAAGGGAGATGGCTCAAGACGTTCAACATATCTCTTCAACAAAGATCTGTGAAACACATTATGGATTTTCAGGGCCTGAG